>MCJB01019159.1:62012-126537 GCA_002018475.1 Nicotiana obtusifolia | reverse complement strand
TATATACAATATATACAAGGCTTATATTAGACATATATATATATAATACATATATACTATATATATATATATATATATATATATATATATGTATATATATAAAATATATACAACATATATATACAATATATACAAGACTTATATGGAAATATATTTATATATGTCTAATTGCAATCTATATTAGTATATGCATATATAGTTTACAAGAAATTTCCGTTGATTAAAAAAAAAAAAACCGAAACCGTTAGGCCCGTTTGGGCCCGCGGGCCCGGCCCATTTAGCCCGGAACCGTGTGGGCTTAGGCTCGTAGCGGGCCGGTCCCAACCCCCAGGACCACCAGGCCCGCTGTGGGCCACAGCCTTAAGTGGACCTCTCAGTAGGATTCGAACCCAGGTGAAGTTCTGACCAGCTATCAAAGAAAAAGAGTAGGATTCCCAAGAAATTCTTCGATTTCTTTCGGAAACAGATGATTAATCATCTGCTTCTCACATTCCGTGAATAGCCAGGACATTGAGGAATATCCAGAAAGGCATTTCAGGGATTGGCCTGATTCTATCTCTTTTTGTTCCGTTTGAAGAAAGGAAGGATCCCAAAGAATCGATCTTTCTTTTCATTGTTGAATCTCTCTTTGATTAATCAATGTGTGATATTCCGAATCCTCATTACTAATGAAATCCAAATGATCTCTGGATTGATCAGAAGATCCTTTTAGTTGGCTAGAATCCGTTACTTGAACAAAACTAGATCTTGTGGAATCAAATTGAATATTTGACGATACATTCTGTACCTTGCTAAAAACCCGGTCCTTGTTTACCAACCACACATTGTCTAACCAAATCCAATTCTCTCTCGATACGTTCCTCAAAAAATTCGATTCGGGTGGATTCTTCCCCCAACTAACGAAGAGATCTTGACGGAATTGCCACATATGAAATTAAGCACAGTTTTGCAAAGAAATAGCCCACTTTTTTCTCGAGAAGAGATGGGAAACATGCTCAATATCATTTGATTGAAATAGTTGACCCAGCCCCTTGTTGTTTGAAGAAACCCTCCACTTCAATTGGTATTTTTTCACGAAAAGCAGACATGAGATAAGAAATACAGTGTTTCACTAAGATTTAATAGAAAAGAACTATCTTTTCTGTATACTTTCCCCGGTTCCGTTACTACCGTGGGCTTTACGCAATCGATCGGATTAGATAGATATCCCTTCAACATAGGTCATCGAAAGGATCTCGGAGACCCACCAAAGTACGAAAGCCAGGATCTTTCAGAAAACGGACTCCTATTCAAAGAGTGCATAACCGCATGGATAAGCTCACACTAAACATTGAACATCACAAGGCTAGACTTGTTGCCAAAGGTTTCACTCGGAAAGATGGAATTGACTATAAAGAGACATTTTCACCAGTCTCTAGAAAGAATTCACTCAGCATTATAATGGCTTTAGTAGTTCATTATGATTTAGAGCTACATCAAATAGATGTAAAAAATCTCCTTTGTAAATGAAAATTTAGAGGAAGAAGTTTATATGGATCAACCATAGGGGTTTGCCATTAAAGGAAAGGAACACAATGTGTGTAAACTTAAGAAATCAATATACAGACTTAAACAAGCTTCCCAACAGTGGTATCTTAAATTTAATGAAACTATTGTCACCTTTGGATTTAAAGAAGATATTGTTGATCGGTGTATATATCTGAAGGTCAGTAGGAGTAAGTTTATTATGTTAGTCTTGTATGTTGATGACATATTGCTTGCTACCAATGATCTTGCTATGATGTATAACGCCAAGAAATTTCTCTCTAACAACTTTGAAATGAAAGATATGGGAGAGGCATTCTATGTGATTGGGATTGAAATATTCCAGGATAGATCTCAAGGATTATTGGGATTGTCTCAGAAAGCCTATGTTAAAAAAGTGTTAGAGAGATTTAGAATGAAAAAATGCTCACCAAGTCCCATTCCAATTCAAAAAGGGAATAAATTTAGTCTCAATCACTGTCCAAAGAATAAATTGGAACGTATTGTAATGACCCGATCGATCACTTTGAGTATTTACACTTCGCTCGGTAGTTTACGGGCATGAGTAGCTCCGCAGGATGTACCATGACTTATGTGAATCGTCTGTTTTGGTTTTCAGGTTATTCTGAATCGATTTGGAAGAACGAATTTCATCGTTGAAGCTTTAAGTTGGAAGAGTTAACCAAGTTTGACTATTTTGTATTTGGCCTCATATTAGAGTTTTGATGGTTCCATTTGGTCTGGATGGTGATTTTAGTCTCGGGCATATGCCCGGGTTTTCATTTGGATGTTTCTAGAAGGATTCGGCACTAATTGGCAAAACTTGGAAATTTGAAGTTTTGGAAAGTTCATAAGTTTGAACGGGAGTTGACTTTTTGGATATCGAATTCAGATTGTGGTTCCGGGAATTGGAATAGCTTCTTTATGTCATTTTGGACTTGGGTGCAAAATCTGGGTTCATTCCAGGTTAATTTGATATGTTTCGGCACGCATTTTGAAAGTTGAAAGTTAAAAGTTCATTTAAGTTTGATTTGAGGTGTGATTCATTGTTTCGATTATGTGTGATTTGAGGCCTCGAGTAGATCCATGATATGTTATGGGACTAGTTATTTTATTCGGACGGGGGTCCCGAGTGGCTCGGAAGAGTATCGGACGTGGTTCGGATCATTTTTCCTTATGTTGCCTTGCTGAAGGGCTGCTGGTACTGGTGTAGCTGCATCTGCGGAGTCTTGGCCGCAGAAGCGACTTCGAATATGCGGGCTGTCCATCATAGAAGCAAGAAGAGACTGGGGAGAGGAAGGCTGCAGAACCGGTGATTCGGAGCGCATATGCGAATGCGCAGGTGCGAAGTGTAGAGCGCAGGAGCGAGATATCGCGTAGGTGCGGTTGGTGGCTCGCACCTGCGATGTTGTAGAAGCGGATACCTTGTCCGCGGGTGCGAGGGGTTGAATCTTCAGTTGGTTCCGCAGAAGCAGAGATTTTGTCACAGAAGCGACGTCGCAGAAGCGACATCGCAGAAGCGGCTCTTGTGTCCGCAAAAGCGGAAATGATTGGGCAGAAGCTTTAAATCGAGGGTTTGGTCGTTTTGTTCATATTTTGAGATGTGGGACTCGGATTGAGGCGATTTTGGAGGCAAATTTCATCACAAGGATTGGGGTAAGTGTTCTAAACTCGGTTTTGATTATATTTCCAGATTTTGTCTCTACATTTGGTAATTGGATTATGAGTTTTAAAGAGATAATTGGGGGTTTTGTCTAAAATTTCATAAAGCAAATTTTTGAGTTTTGAACGCCGATTCGGAGTCAGATTTGGGTGAAACTACTATGGTTGGACTCGTAATTGAATGGGTTGTCGGATTTTATGAGTTTCATCGGGTTCCGAGGCGCGGGCCCGGGTTAGGCTTTTGGGTCGATTTTGGTTTTTTGATTAAGATTTGCCCTTTATCATTTGAAATTGTTTCCTTGGGCTTTATTTGACGTATTTGAGTCGCTTTTGGCTAGTTTCGAGCCGTTCGGAGGTCGGTACGCACGGATGGCATTGTGAAGCATCATTTGGGCCTGCTCAGTATTGGATTTGGCTTGTTCGAGGTAAGTAACACTTCTAAACTTACTGTTGAGGGTATGTGTCGCAGCAGGTTTTGACATTTATGGGAAAGGGATGCACGCCGCAGCGATTTTTGACATTTATGTGATGGGGTTGCACGCTTTAGCAGGTTGTGACAGTTATGGGATCGGGTTGCACGCTGCAGCAGGTTTTGACATTTATGGGATCGGGCTGCACTCCACAGCGAGTTTTGATATTTATGGAATCGGGCTACACACCGCAGTGGGTTTTACTAATTTATGATAGCGCTTGGGCTGAAGGATCCCCTCCGGAGTCTGCATAAACCCCCACTGAGCGTGGTTGATTGATATTGAGGGATGGATCTTCCCTAGACATGGATCTTATCCTAAGCATTTATACTTGGGGATGGATCTTCCCCACGGTCTGGATTGGCTCTACATAGTACTGAGTGACTAATGGTCAGTTGATGTATATTTCGGGATAGATCTTCCCTGGGCTGGATTGGTCATATACAGTACTATGTGATTGAGCATGATGAGTGAAAAGTGTAAGTCAGTGAGATTTAGTACTCTGAGAGTGTGAGTGCACGAGTTCATCTGTGAGATACATTGCATTTGACATGCAAGCATGGAGATGCATTTTTTTTTCTCATGCTATACGACATTGTGTCATTCATGATTTTACCTGCATAGTGACATATAGGCGTAGAGATGCACTATCCTCATGCTATCTGAAAAATAAAACACCTTAAGTATTGTTGAAAAATTTTGGGAGAAATCACAGTTTTACGAACTTACTCATATTTTGGTGATTTCAGCAAAGGATTTGAGTTTTGCTGTATACTTGAAAAGAAGCATTTAATTCCGGAATTTTATACGAGCTGAGCATTTATTTATTGAGTTATTTCTTGCACCATCTTTACTATATTGTTATTAACTATTGCTAGTTATTGGAGTTGGACTCTGACCCTTGCCCCAGCTCGTCACTACTTACAACCTAAGGTTAGGTTCGTTACTTATTGAGTACATGGGGTCGGTTGTACTCATATTACACTTTTGCACTTTGTGTACAGATGTTGGATGTTGATGTTTCTGTGATCGGAGGGAGCTGGATTTGAAGACGTACCTACGTTTCGGTTGTAGCTACTTCTTGTTCATGGCAACCTTAGATTTATAAAAATCTATTTATGTACATTTCGGAAAGATGATGTATTTGTTTCATACTAGCTTTGTAAATTCTAATCTTAGAAGCTCATGATTTGTACTACCAATCCTTGGGAAATTCTTGTATAAAATTAGTTATATTTTCATTTCTTTTCTTAATAAATCTCATTAAATTGGATAGTTGTCAATTGGCTTACCTGAGGGGTTAGGTTAGGTGCCATCACGACTAGATGGATTTTGGGTCATGACAGGTGGTATTAGAGCTCTAGGTTCATAGGTTCTACGAGTCATGAGCAAGTGTCTAATAGAGTCTTGTGGATTAGTATGAAGACGTCCATACTTATCTTTGAGAGCCTACAGGCATTTAAGATAAACTTCGCATCTTTCTTCCTTATCGTGCGATATTGATTTAGCTTGAAGCGTAACTCTATTAATTCCTTCCATGCATTCGTATGCGCACATGAGCTTTCAGTATCAGTTGTGCATCGACGACTTGTGATTCCTAGTATGGGGTGCGAGATGTGATTTCTGTGTGATGGTGATAGGCCAGTCTGGAGGACTTGAGGCTGAGTTTTGACCGTAGCTTGAGCACGGGGAATTTTGCTGTGTGGGCACGTGCTTTTGGACTTATAAGTTTGGTAATGTCCCTATTAGTGGAACTTGTGACTCGATAAGTGGTTGGATGGCTATATGATGAGTATGATGTGACTGTTGGCTGTGTTCAGATGGTTTGAATGTGATGAAAAGAGTTTGCTTGAGATGTAAAAGGAATATTGGATGCTAGATTATTGTCTTGACGTGACATATAGTCTCGAGTTGAGTGTGTTGAAAGATTTTTTTTTTATGTTGTCTAATTGTGGAACAGAGTAGATTTTCATATCTAGTGGTGAGTTCAGACTCAGGAAGATTGAGTGATGGCGTAGTAATCGCGGCTACGAAAGGGTATAGCAAGATACCAATTTGAGGCTAAACAGGTGGGTTATCTCCTGCAGAGTAATCTACGAAGGTGTGATCCTTATGATGTTGTGTGGAGAGTTTCTTTTCTACCAGCAAGGTATATGTGTTGAGATTTGAATTTGAATTTGGTTGAGAAAGTTGACCTAATCGTCATGTGGATGTCTGCGAGCTTAGTAGGTGATTTGAGGTCTATGTGGTTTGTGTTATGTGAGCTTATGAAGGATTTAGTTGAACTTCGGTGGGGGATTATGGCAGTAATAGAGTATGATATTATGAGTTATCGAGTGTTTTGGTCTCTGGCTTTGAGCCAAGTGGGGGTGTCTGCTATCGACGATTTGATTACGTGGTTATGTGTTGTACTGCTTTCGGTTTGAGGCATACTTGCGAATCAGATATGACTTGCAGAGGTTGAGATAGAGGATGACTCGAGGATAGGAATTTCTAGATACAGGTTATATTGCACTTTATGAGTATATGAAAATCATAGAATGATTGAGTTGTTATGGGTGAAGGATGTAGTGTGCATGGAGTATGAATTTGATCAGTTGTGTTAAGGTGGGTTACTTATTTGGGTGTTATTGTGCTATAGGGAATATGTCGTTTGGCCTGTTTGGTCGGTGCAGTTGAGATTTGAGCAGAGTGGATGACTCTTGAGAAAGTTCTAACGGATTCAAGATTTATGTGTAGCAATTGAGAATTTGTCGGATTTGTATATGGCTAGAATTTGAGAATTAAGTTGGATGGTGTCAAGACTTGTGGCATTTCTATATCATTGTGGATTATACACTTCAGTATCAAGGAAGGTGAAGAAAACAACTTTAGATTCGCAGAAGGTCTCTTCAGAGTGGGTGTCTCGGTTGTGGTACTTGTGGGGTGCTTAAGAGAGAATACAGCGGCTTATGGGCCTTAGGGAAGTATGATTTTATTCTAGGATCTCATGGGGTGAGTTTTGGTTAAGGATCATGGTGTACTGGCAAGGAGAAGTGTCACCTTGAGAGTAACTCGAAAGGAACTCGGAGAAATAGGACAGTTTGGTAGTAGGTTGGATCAGCACGGTAATGGGTATGATCGGTTCTTTGGGTACTTATGATGCGATGAGTCTCTACAGGTGTTTTGTGGCAATGCTTTCGGGTTTTGGCGACCCGCGTGGCTTGGTGGAGTTAAAGAGATTCAGTTCGGATGGTTTGGTTATGTGCAATTGAATTTCCAAAGTGTTCTCAATGGTTTCTACCACGGTTCGAGGTGTATATTTCCTGCTGGCGTGAGGAGCATGTTGCATATTGTGATTTCTCCTGGATGAGATCAAATAGAAGGTTCCTGGCTAATTGAGTATGTAGTTTGCTTGTGACTTAGAGTTGATTATGAGATTCTCGTACTTTACATATGATGGCATGAATGATGCGGTGTGTTGTGTGGGATTAAGATTTGCGTGTGCAAGGTCACGACTCAGTTTTGAAAGGAATGGTCATGATTTCTTAGGCAACATGGACGGTTTCAAATGACTAGATTAATGATATTACCACTTGGTATTGCCTGAGGAGAGCATACATTTCAGGAGATGCACTGAGTGTTGACGTACGGATGCTCCATTGGTATTGCGGTACTCGCCTGGTGGATCGGCTGCTGATATTCAGATTTTATTATGTGGCACGGAAGAATTTTAGAAGTATTCCTCATAGGATAATCGTGTATGAGAGATGTGTTAGACATTCGGGCGATGGAGTTGAGATCAGATATGGTGATTTGTGTGTTCTATGTATTTGGAGACCGGGAATTCTCAGAAGCAGATTGTTTCATGGTGGTAGGCTGAGAAGATGTAGCTAGAGCTAGCCAAATGACGATATGTGTCGTGGTTAGGTCATGGTGGACCTTCGGAGGGTTATTTATCTATTTGTGGATGACCAGAGTTGATTTGGGGCCCACTTGGTAGACCCAATGAGGATGTGTATTCTACACTGGGTCAGATTGGTTAACTCCATACTACTATTATTGAAGGATGTGCCATTCGGTGGAGTTGAGCTTATTCGTGTTCTGATATGATCTATGTGCTACTCATTTATGCTACGAGGGGTTGTGATTCATTGGTTATATACACACATGGTGCAGTTCTATTTGTGCCTCATGGCGGAGTTTGAGCGAGATGGGTATTAGGGTGTTGAATGATTGATTGCGCATTGGTTATGTTCTTTCTGGATTGTGGTATTGTGTTATTTGTCTCTCCGTGATTATGGTCATGCACCTTCGGTACTTGATGTCGAATTGCGCGTGGTTATTGATTTTGAGCATGGTGGCTGAGGTATTTCATATGGACCAGTGTTTGGATGGGGTCACGCATTGCAGCAGGGTTATGTTAAGATAAAATCCTTTGTGTTAGATTAGTGTGTCTTGGTTCTACTAAGTATGATGGGTTCGTAGTATTTCGGTGGTGGTGGTACTTGTTGGACTTGCGGGATGGTTCTCTTGTTTGAATCATTTCTTCCATGATTGAGTACATTTGAATTATTGCGTATTGGTGCACAGATTATACGGTTTGTGGCTCTGGGTAGTATTGGTGTGTAACGACCCAGCTAGTCGTCTCGTGAGTTACCGCTCCGTTTTTCCCATTTCTGCTTTATTATGCTTTGTTACCCGTGTTTTATGTAATCACGTTGAATGGGTTGCGTTCGGAGTAGATTTGGTAAGAAATGAGACACGTAGTCTCTTTCAAGAAGGTTTAAGTTATAAAAGTCAATCGGATATTGACTTATAAGTTAAAGGGCTCGGATGTGATTTCCGATGATTCGGTTAGTTTCGGGAGATGATTTATGACTTAGGAGTGTGATCGAAATTATTTTTGGAGGTTCCGTGCAGAATTAGGCTTGAATTGGTGAAGTTAGAATCTTAGCGATTTTCGGTTGATAGGCGAGATTTTTATCCGAGGGTCGAAATGGAATTCTGAAAGTTGCTGTAACTTCAATATGTGATTTATGACCTGTGTGCAAAATTTCAGGGCATTCGGACGTGGTTTGGTTGGGTTTAGATCAAAAGAGCGATTTAGAAGATTTTGAAATCCTTAGGCTTGAATCCGATGCGAATTGATGTTGTGATGTTGATTTGAGCGTTCCGAAGGTTGGAACAAGTTTAAATAAAGTTATGGGATGTGTTGGCAGGTTTGCTTGAGGTTCCAGAGGTCTCGGGTGAGTTTTGGGTGGTTAAACGGATTAAACCATCGTTGGAAAAGCAAAAGTTGTAGAAAAACCAGGTGAGAATGCGGACCGCATATCTCAAATGCAGACCGCATATCTCACAGTGGAGTCGCAAACACAAGCAGGAATCTGGGCAAGATTCGCGGCCAGAATGCGAACCGCATATTTGACAGTGGAGATCGCATACTGAGACAGAAACTTGGACAAAAATCTACGTCAGGAATGCGACGAGAATGCGATCGCGAAACATGAAATGCGAACCGCAAACCACGCTTTGTGTTGATTTCGCGGTGAAGGCTAGGGCTATCTTCGCGATGACTACGTCAAATATGCGAACCGCATACCTGTTACGCGACAGGTATGCGATCGCATATTTGGTCGGACAAGGGTGTTTTAACTCGATTTTTGCCCACTTTATAAATAGAACTCAGTGCCCATTTTGCCATGAAAAACCCATTTCCCTTACCCACGAAGAGAAACACCTCCAAAACACCGTAGAATCACAACAAATCAACCTCAAAACTATATCCAAAGGGAGAATTTCTTGAACAAGCTCTTAAGGAAGGGAGCTTTGACCATCTTGAACGTAGTTGGAGCTAGGAAACTCGGATTGAAGCGAAATCTTGAAGGATTTTTGGAAGATTTCAAGGGAAACATCGGGGTAGGTATTCCTAACTCAATTTTGAAAGAATTTCCTAAGATTATAGCTGTTTTTAGCATTTTTGCTGGTGATTTAAGTTGGAAAAATTGTGGAAGACCCTAAGCTTGGATTTTGAGACTTAGAGGTCGAGCCGATGTCGGAATTTAATAAATCTTGTATGGTTGAACTCGTGATGAGGTAAGGAATCTGTTGAGGTGATAATTACTGAATTTCGAGAAGTGGGCCTGGGACTCGGGTTTTGCTAATTCCGGGATTTCTAAGTATTTTTGACTGCGTTCGCTTGGGCTTTGTTCCCTCAACATATTGTGATGTAATTGTTCTGAATTTTGATAGATTCGACGCACGTGAAGGCCAATTCAAAGGGCAAAGGCGTCGTGGGCTAAGGATTTAGCCGGATTGAGGTGAGTAATGATCTTAAATGATGTTCTGAGGATTTGGAACCCCGGATTTGCACATCGTAGTGCTATATTGAGTTGAGACTCGTGCTCGATGATGAGCGTGGGGTCGTTTACTACTGGGGATTTTGACTTGGTACGTCTCGATTGATGATTTTACTATGCAATTGATTGAAACTTACGTGTTATCATCATGATTTGGGCTGATTGCCATATTTGGGCTTCTTGCGGGTTATGTGAACCCTTCAAGGGTATTATTTGGGCTTCGTGCCGGTTATGTGGACCCTTCAGGGGTAATTTATCACTGTTTTCTAACTGATTTGATTCGTTTCTTAAACTCAGTTTTGAAATTTGAATGACTTTTCAAATGATGTAAATGGGATCGGGTGGCACGCCGCCACAGAATATGATAAATTGGATCGGGTGACACGCCGTCACGAGATATTGCGCTACTGCACCCCCCACAGTAAGCGCCGGGTACCCATGGGAACGGGTGACACGCCGTCACGAGATATGACTTGGCCAGTCATGATATTTTCTTTTACTTCATGTTATTGACTTGATTATTTATATGTTTTACTGTTTCATTATGGATTGTTGTATGCCTTATGTGTTTCCTTACTCTCAGTTGTTATTTATAATTATTACTCACTGAGTTGGAAGTACTCACATTACTCCCTGCACCATGTGTGCAGATTCAGGCGTTATTGATTTCGCTCCTAGGTATTGACTACTACTGTCAGGGCGGTGATTCAGAGACTACGAGGTAGCTGTTGGCGTCCGCAGCCCCGTATCTCTTTTATCTTGTTGTTTCCACTACATTCAAACAATTGTGCCAAAGATATTGTAATAGTAATCTTATTATTAGGATTTTCATTAGTTGCTCATGACTTTGTGACACCCCGGTTCGGGCTGTAGTCGAGATGGTTCACTATATTTTTCCGCAAATTATTGTTATTAAATCGTACTTATGTTATTTTCGTATTGTTTAACTGTTTGAACGAAGTTTAGTTTGAATTGGCTGGCCTTGTCTTCATGAGAGGCGCCATCACGATTATGGTTGGGACTTTGGGTCGTGACATTCATGTTGACTCAAGCTGTGATAGAACACTTGCACAAGCATACACCGTAATTAATCACTCATATCAGTCCTAGAAGATGAACCATGATGTTTATTGATCATTTACATGTATTCTTGTATACCTGCCTTTTGTATGAGATGTTGTTACTCTCTTAGCACGTGAGTTGTCCGTGCGGTTATGATTTCTAATTTGGGCACAAGATGCCAAGTGATTAGGGTTCGTGATTTGGGACCCATGATTTGTTATTATGAGGTATGGTACCTCGGGGAAATTCTTGTATAAACCTTGTGTGAATGCGATTGTTTTATTGGGTTGTTACTTGTTTCCCTTACTTGGTTTTACCGGAATTTAACTGTATTCTGCTTACTTTAGCTTTATATTGTTCCCTGTTAGTTTTATATTCATACTTGTACGAGTTAATATGTCTAGTAGGTGTCTAGACTGTTTCTCGTCACTACTCCACCGAGGTTAGTCTTGATACTTACTAGGTACTGTTGTGGTGTACTCATGCTACACTTGCTGCATATTTTTGTGTAGATCTAGATACCTCGCAGTGTGTTGGTCATTAGTTAGATGATTATGAGTTGCGGTGGAGATTTCAAGGTATACCTGCCGTCACGTTTGCAGGCCTTAGAGTCACCTTCTGAAGTTTACTTTGTACTGTTCATTTCTATTCCGGAACAGTTGTTCTTAAAGATTTTCTAGTAAACTCAATAGAGCTTATGACTTGTACTATCGATTTTTGGGATATTATATATCTACTTGGAATTGTCGGCTTTATGTAGAAATTTTTGGTTCATGTTTAATAGTTGATTGGTTAAAATTTGTTATTAATTCCGTAAGTGTTAAGCTTACCTAGTCTTAGTGACTAGGTGTCATCACGACTCCTAAGGAGGGATTTTGGGTCGTGACAAATTGGTATCAGAGCTCAAGCTTCATAGGTGTTACGAGTCATAAGCATGTTGAGTAGAGTCTTGCGGATCGGTACTGAGACGTCTGTACTTATCTTCAAGAGGCTACCGAACTATTAGGAAACTTTACTTTTTTCATTCCTACAGTGAGAATTTATTGATTTCAGAATTTTCAGCCTTTGTCATTCTATTTTCTCACAGATAGTGAGGACACGAGCAATAGTTATTGATGACGCTGCCCCCAAAGCCGGTGTTGCTAGGGGCCGGGGCAGAGGCAGAGGCTGAGGAGGAACACGTGCTATAGATAGAGCGCCTGATAGAGTAGCAGCTTAGGAGCCACCAGTAGCTCTGGTTGGGGGACAGGCACCAGAGGCGCCTGTTACTACCCTTGGACTTCAGGAGACTTAAACGCAGTTCTTGAGCATGTTTGGTACATTGGCACAGGCGAGACTAATTCCAGCTGCCCCAACTATTTCATAGACAGGGGGCAGCTCAAACTCCCGCCGACCGTACTCCAGAGCAGCAGGTCCACATTGGTCAGGTTTCGGGTGTTTTGCCGGTATGGCCTGTTATTCCGGTTCTGTGTGAGGTTAGGCTAGGGGCATCAGAGGAGGAGCAGAAGAGGCTTGAGAGGTTCAAGAGTATCATCCTCCTACTTACAATGGCCTAGCTACCGAGGATGCGCATGGTTTTCTAGAGAAGTGTTATCGTATTCTTTGCACCATGTGTATTTTGGAGACGAGTGGAGTTGCTTTTACTATATGTCAGTTGTCTGGAGCGGCATATCAGTGATGGTAGGCTTATGAGGAGGGTAGGCCAGCGGATGCAGCGCCAATCACCTGGGCTCAGCTTTTAGAGATATATTTGAGGGATTTTGTTCCCTAAACCCTCCGGGATGCGTGGCGCACAGAGTTCAAGCAGTTGCGTTAGGGCACTATGATAGTATTAGAGTACGCCATCAGAGTTAGAGTGCGAGTCCGTAGGTTCATTGAGGGGTTTAGTTATGGTATCTGATTCAGCATGGCTTGGGAGCTGGAGATGAATGTTTCGCTTCAGCAGATGGTAGAGATCGCTCGCAGGTTAGAAGGCATGTAGGGCCAGGAGAGAGAGGATAGGGGGGCCAAGAGGCCTCATGGACCGGGAGGATCTACAGATCCCTATTTTAGAGGCAGGGTACGTCATGGTAGAGGTTTTGTGGGTCAGGCAATTCAGTTTTCAATTCAGGCTTCACGCGGTGTTTCAAATATCCATGGGTCCCAGAGTACCGTAGACAGCTTCCACAACCACGTCAGCGGAGAGGTTGCTTTGAGTATGGAGATACTAGCCACATGGTGAGAGATTGTCCCAGACACTAGACATATGTGTCATAGCGGGGTATTCAGGCGATGAGTTTCGCTAGAGTTTCTACTATACCTACACCACCAGCTAGGGATACATGTCAGGCGGGTAGAGGTCGTCCTAGAGGGGGAGGCCGAACCCATTGTTATGCTCTTCCTGGTTGGGTGGAGGCTAATGCACTAGATGGTGTTAGTACAAGTATGATCTAGGTTGATTATAAAGATGCATTTGTGTTATTTCGATCCGGTCCCATTGATTGGTAAGATTCATCCTACCTTGCTTCAGACATGGTTATGTTTTGTGATTCTTGTACTATGTTCATGTGTTCAAGCCAGTTTGGGAATTCTATTATGATAGCTCGTGTCTATCATTCTGGTTTGGTTGCTATTGAGGGTCATGAGGCTTGGGTGGACTTTTTGTTAGTTAAGTACAGTAGGATTTGATGTGATCTCTAGATAGTTTGGCCCGACTTTTGGTATGGGTGGCCTACACGTATAGGAAGTTGTTACATGTTGTGGTTTTGGTTCTACGAGATTCAGTTAGTGGAATGGTTTAGTTGCTGAGATGCTTATCTTACTCGTGATTCCAAGTCGAGGATGGGGACCTGGTGTTCTTTGTGAATAGGTGTGGTTGTGCCGGCTACGTGCCGCAGTGGAGTTATATTAAGATGGATCCTTGTGATTAGTTCATATTCTTTGTTTGTCCCTTATGGAATGGATTCGTAGTATGATATCGAAGAGTTGTACCTAATAGACATGTTCGGTAGTTCCCTCACGTGTTTCTCTTTCCATATTCAATCATATTTGAGTTGTGCTTATTGGGTTTAGATTGCGAGGTATATGCACCGGCGGCGTTGGGTGTGACTTGTTGATTAGGTGAATGGTTATGAGATCTTCATGTTTTCATGCATCATTTTTAGTGTTGTGAAGGTTTGGAATAGGGTTCTAGCTGATATGAGGTTATTTACCGATGCTAGATTTGATTATAGGCAGCTATTGTTAGAGTTGTTGCTATGGGCATATGGGCGATGTATTACGTCGTGTGTTTATACCTTGTGGGTGGTATGCATGGGCTGTGGCGGCTGGTTGAGGATGTTACAATGTTTTTATGTGAGAATCGGGTCCTTGATGGGTGTTGAAATTTGATTCTAAGGCTTATCGGCATGAGTGGAAGGAACAATCTATTGTTGGGATTATGTGGATTGGGGTGACGTAGGATCACCTTCGTGTATGTGTATGGAGAGTTTATACGGTGATTTGATGATTTGGGAAAGACTCTTGGCACGTTCAAGGACGAATGTTTGTTTATGAGAGGGAGAATGTAATGACTCGGCCGGTCATTTTGAGCTTTAAGGTTTCATTCAGTGGTTTGAGGTCGTGAGTGGCTTCATATTGTGTATTATTATTTGCGCGCATGGTCCGATTTGATTTTCAGATGTTTTGGGATGAATTTGGATGCGTGATTCTCACTTTAGAAGCTAAGTTAAAAATTTTGATCGAGGTTTGACTTTTGTGGAAACGACCCCGGAAAGGTGTTTCGACGGCTACGATAAGTTCGTATCATGATTTTGGACTTTGGCGTGTGCTCGGAATTGAATTCGGAGGTCCGTAGTTTGATTTGTGTAGTTTTGCCGAAAGTTGGCAATTTGAAGGCTTATAATTTTGATAATTTTGACCGCAGGTTCACTTCATAGATATTGTGTTTGGATTTCTGTTTCAAGACTTGGAATAGGTCCTTTTTGTTATTTGGAAATTATCCGCAAAGTTTGGCGTCATTCCGAGTTGATTTGATAGGAATAGACGCGCGGTTGTGTTTTTACAAGTCCTTATGTTTCATGTTGATTTCATGTGTTTTGGAGGTCTGAGTCATGTTTTCGGATGTTATTTTGATGATTTGATTGCGCGAGCGAGTTCATCTTATGTTTTTATACTTGTGATGATGTTTGGTTTGGGGCCTCAAGGGCTTGGGTGAGTTTCGGACGCGTATCAGAGTGTTTGGAAAGAGTTTTAGTTTGCCGATTTTGATAAGGTGTTGCAGGTCTCTCAATTGCGAGAATTTGTTCGCATTTGAGACACTCGCATTTTGCTAGATTTGGGGTCGCATTTGCGAGAATGGCTTGAGTTTGCTAGGTTCGCATTGGCAAACCCTGTGTTCGCATTTGCAAATGGGATTTGGGCTTAGCGTGATCGCATTTGCAATCATCTTGATCGCTTTTGCGATGGTCCGCTGTTCGCATTTGCAAACTACTCTTCACATTTGTGACGACAGCAGGGGTGTGAGGGGTTCACTTTTGCGATCTAGGTCACAATTGCGACACCTGTTACCAGACTTAAAAGCTTATGGACGGGATATTAGTCTCATTTTCATATTTTAGAACCCTAGACTCGATAGGAGGCGATTTTGAAGAGAGATTTTCATCTAAAATCATTGGGTAAGTGATATTGATCAATTCCAACTATTTTACATGATTATAAATGAGATTTAACATCTGAATTATGAGAATCAAAGTGAAATTTTGAGAAACTTTGTCTATGTTTTGAAAAATGAGAATTTAAGTTTTGAGAGTCGATTTGGACTCGGAGTTTGAAACAAAACTCATATATGGACTCGTGAGGTTATGGATAGTCGAAATCTACCCTTGGACTCGGGTTTTGACCGGACGAGCCCGAGGTTGACTTTTGAGAAATTTTGTAAAGATCATAGCTTTAATTATTGGAATCGAATTCTCTTGCATTATTTGATGTTATTGAGTCGATTTTGGTTAGATTTGAGCTGAGCGGAGGTTAATTGTAAATGGAAAGCTATTTTAGAGTATTCATTGAGGGCTTTTGAGGTAAGTATCTTACCTAACTTTGTGAGGGGGAACTACCCCGTAGGGATTGGTTTGTTGCACTATTTGAACTACGTGAAAGATGTGTACTTGAGGTGATGAGTGTGTAAACGGCTTATATGTGGAAATTTGTCCATTTTAGACTCTTAGGTTTCTTAT
This sequence comes from Nicotiana obtusifolia, assembly GCA_002018475.1. Lineage (NCBI taxonomy): Eukaryota > Viridiplantae > Streptophyta > Magnoliopsida > Solanales > Solanaceae > Nicotiana > Nicotiana obtusifolia. The sequence goes on along the minus strand of MCJB01019159.1, from coordinate 110,268 downwards.
GCACATTAAAATGAAGTCGTCTTACAATGTTATATCTTCCATTGCTAAATTTACCCTAACATGCCTTATTTGAAGTTGATTGGTTCATGTTCTATCCTTTATTGCCAAATATACTCTTACATGCTTTGATTGAAGTTGTTGCCTCTTTTATTGCCATGTTATCCTTTCCATTGTTGACTTATCCTTATTTAAAGTTGTTGTTACATGTTGTGTTCCATCATTGACTTATCCTTATTTGAAGTCATTGTTACATTTTATCTCTTCCATTGTTGATTTATCCTTGTTTGAAGTTATTGTTATGTTTTATCTCTTCCATTGTGATTTATCCTTACTTGGAATTGTTGTTACATGTTATCTCTCTTACTGTTGAGTTATTATTATTTGAAATCATTGTTATATGTTATCTCTCCTTTTTATTGAGTTATTCTTACTTGATATCGTTGTTACATATTATCTCTTTCATTATTGAGTTATTATTATTTAAAGCCATTACTACTTGTTGTGTCATTCATTGTGAGCTCGTTCTTTTATTTCGTTATGTTTTTGTAATTCTTGTGTTGATTTACTTGTCGTGCTCCCGTGTTATTATTGTTGTTGTTGTACTTAGTGTTGTTGAGCCAAGGTCTATGTGTGGTTGTTGTATTATAATTGTTTTTAAGGAATTGTTGTGGCATATGGGCACATGTGGTACAGGTTGTTATATTGTGTTGTTATTGTGACGACCCGGTAAATCGTCTCAGGGGTTACTGCTCCGTCTCTCCCAATTTCTGTATCATTATGACTTGTTATCCGTGTTTTAGGTAATTAAGTTGAGTAAGTTGCATTCGGAGTGAAATCGGTAATAAATGAGACCCTTAGTCTCTTTTAAGAAGGCTTAAAATGTGAAAGTCAACTGGATGTTGACTTATGAGTTAGAAGGCTCGGATGTGAATTCCGATAATTCGGTTAGTTTCGGGAGAGGATTTATGACTTAGGAAAGTGATCAAAATTAGTTTTGGAGGTTCCGTGTAGAATTAGGCTTGAATTGGTGAAGTTAGAATTTTGGCGATTTCCGGTCGATAGGTGAGATTTTGATCCGAGGGTCGAAATGGAATTCCGAAAGTTGCTGTAGCTTCGATATGTAATTTATGACTTCTGCGCAAAATTTCAGGTCATTCGGACGTGGTTTGGTCGGGTTTAGATCGAAAGAGCGATTTAGAAGATTTTGAAATCCTTAGGCTTGAATCCGATGCGAATTTGATGATATGATGTTGATTTGAGCGTTCCGAAGGTTGGAACAAGTTTAACTAAAGTTATGGGATATGTTGGCATGTTTAGTTGAGGTTCCGGAGGCCTCGGGTGAGTTTTGGGTGGTTAAACGGATTAAACCATCATTGAAAAAGCAAAAGTTGCAGAAAAACCAGGTGAGAATGCGGACCGCATAACTCAAATGCGGACCGCATATCTCACAGTGAGATCGCAAAAACAAGCAGAGATCTGGGCAGGATTCGTGACCAAAATGCGGTCAGAATGCGAACCGCAAACCTGAAATGCGGACTGCATATTTGACCGTGGAGGTCGCAAACTGAGACAGAAAATTTGACAAAAATCTACGTCAAGAATGCGACGAGAATGCGATCGCAGAACATGAAATGCGAACCGCAAACCTCGCTTTGTGTTGATTTGCGGCGAAGGCTAGGGCCATTTTTGCGACGGCTATGTCAAATATGCGAACCGCATACCTGTTATGCGACAGGTATGCGATCCGCATATTTGACCTGACAGGAACGTTTTTGTCTCGATTTTCGACCCATTATAAATAGAGATTAATGCCCATTTGCTGTGGAAGAACCCATTTTTTGTTACCCACGAAGAGAAACACCTCCAAACACCCTAAAATCACCATAAATCAACCTCAAAACAATATCTAAAGGAGATTTTCTTGAATAAACTCTTAAAGGGAGGAGTTTTGGTCACCTCAAATGTACTTGGGGCCATAGAACTCAGATTGAAACAAGTTTTGAAGAAATTCTTGGAGGTTTTTAAGGGAGACATCGGGATAAGTATTCCTAACTCAATTTTGAAAGATTTACCTAAGATTATAGCTGTTTCTAGCATTTTTCTGGTGATTTAAGTTGGGGAAATTGTGAAGGACTCTAAGCTTGTGTTTTGAGATTTAGAGGTCGAGCCGATGTCGAAATTTTAATAAATCTTGTATGGTTGAACTCGTGATGAGGTAAGGAACCCGCTGAGGTAAAAATTACTGAATTTCGAGAAGTGGGACCGGGGCTCGGGTTTTCTAGTTTCGGGATTTCTTGGTGTTTTTCGATTGCTTTGCTTGGGCTTTGTTCCCACAACATATTGTGATGTAATTGTTCTGAATTTGAATAGATTCGACGCACGTGGAGGCAAATTCAAAGGGCAAGGGCATCGCAGGCTAAGGATTTAGCCGATTTGAGGTGAGTAATGCTTGTAAATGATGTCCTGAGGGTTTGAAACCCCGGATTTTCACATTGTAGTGCTATACTGTGTCATTTGCTACCGGGGATTGTGACTTGGTCCATCCTGATTGATGATTTTACTACTTGATTGATTGAAACTTATTGACATCCTCATGTTTGGGCATCTCGCCGGTTATATGAACCCTTCAGGGGTATTATTTGGCATCTCGCTGGTTGTGTGAACCCTTCAGGGGTATTTGTTACTGAATTGATTCATTTCATAAACTCAGTTTTGAAAATTAAATGACTTTGCATATGACATGTTGGATCGGGTGACACGCCGTCACGAGATATTGCGCCACTGAACCTCCCACAGTGAGCGCCGGGTAACCAGGGAATGGGTGGCACGCCGCCACGATAGTCATGACTTGCATTGCATTTCATTGCATTGCATTTTTGGTTGTGTTGGTGTTGTTCCGTTTACTTCATGTTATCTACTTGAGATGTTACATGTTTCTACTGTTCCATCGTGGATTTCTCTAAGTCTTATGTGTTTCTAACTTTCAGTCATTATTTATATGTATTACTCAATGAGTTGGAAGTACTCACATTACTCCCTGCACCATGTGTGCAGATTCAGGCGTTGTCGGTTCCGCTCCAAGGTATTGACTACTATTGTCAGAGCGGTGATTCAGAGACTACGAGGTAGCTGTTGGTGTTCGCAGCCCCGTACCTCTTTTATTTTGTTGTTTCTACTTTCTTCAAACAATTGTACCCAAGATATTGTAATAGTTATCTTATTATTAGGAGTTCATTAGTGGCTCATGACTTTGTGACACCCCAGTTCGGGCTGCAGTCGGGATGGTTCACTATATTTTTCCGCAAATTACTGTTATTAAATCGTACTTATATTATTTTCGTATGGTTTAACTGTTTGAATGAAGTTTAGTTTGAATTGGCTGGCCTTGTCTTCATGAGAGGCGCCATCACAATCATGGTTGGGATTTTGGGTCGTGATAGTTATGTTTTTGGTACACGTGATATTGTTGAGAGGATTGTCGAGTTGTTCGCACGTGAGCTGTCCATGCTATTATTATTATTATTATTATTATTATTATTATTATTATTATTATTATATTATTATTATTATTATTATTATTATTATTATTATTATTATTATTATTATTATTATTATTATTATTATTATTATTATTATCAACCACTAGGTTACATCTTCAGCGGTCTCAGATATTTTTAATTTTTCTTTATTTTTAATTTTAATTTTAATTTCTTAGTTTGCAGATTTAGCCTAAATGATAGGCTAAATATTTGTGTTAAACATAGGATTCTTGAACTATTCTTGAAGCATGCTTTAGTATTAATTTGATTATTGTATCCATTCCGATGTTGCTTAGGTTAAAGGTTTAAACCCAGGCAGTTCTATGTTAGATAGTAAGCTCTGGTTATGGCAGCATAACCGGTGGCCTCCGCATGACCCGTTTTTAGGCCAAGGTTGGGCGTAGTAAAAGGGTTAGCAGGTGAGGTCGTGGTTTAGAGCTTATTAACGGGACTACAGGATGGCTTTGACGTAGCTATAGGGAGAATTACTAAGGTAGAAACCCTATCAAAATTCTAAGTCAGTTAATAAGCTCTAAACCACGACCTCACCTGCTAACCCTTTTACTACGCCCAACCTTGGCTTAAAAACGGGTCTTGCGGACCGGTTATGCTGCCATAACCAGAGCTTACTATCTAACATAGAACTGCCTGGGTTTAAACCTTTAACCTAAGCAACATCGGAATGGATACAGTAATCAAATTAATACTAAAGCATGCTTCAAGAATAGTTCAAGAATCCTAAGTTTAACACAAATATTTAGCCTATCATTTAGGCTAAATTTGCAGACCAAGAAATTAAAATTAAATTAAAAATAAAGAAAAATTAAAAATACCTGAGCCGCTGAAGATGTAACCAAGTGGTTGATTTTATTGATATAAGCTGTTTAAAGAAGTTTTTAAAATAATAATAATAATAATAATAATAATTGATATTTGCACATGCGACGTGATAAGGCGGGCTATATACGTGGGTTTGCACATGTGGCGGGACAAGGTGGGAATATTATTTTGCGCATGTGGTGAGACAAAGCGGGCATTTACTTTATTATTGCACGCACGGAGAGACAAGGGGGTTATGTTGGGGATGATTTGTGATGGCCTAGGGGCTTTGTTATTCATGATATTTGTGGTGTGCCTACCTTATTTGAGTCATGCATAATACGGTTTCGTTGTGTTGTTTCCAATGTGCCATCTGTTGTCTCTGATCATACATGTTGACTCAAGCTGTGATAGAACACTCGAACAAGCATACACCGTAATTATCACTCATATCAGTCCTAGAAGATGAACCTTGGTGTTTATTGATCATTTACATCTATTCTTGTATACATTCCTTGTGTATGAGATGTTGTTACTCTTAGCACGTGAGTTGTCCGTGCAGCACGTGATTTGTAATGTGGGCAAAAGATGCCAAGTGATTAGGGTTCTTGATTTGGGACCCGTGATTTGTGATTATGAGGTGTGGTACCTCGCGGAAATTCTTGTACAAACCTTGTGTAAAAGCAGTTGTTTTATTGGGTTGTTACTTGTTTTCGCTTACTTGGTTTCACCGGACTTTAACTGTATTCTGCTTACTTTACAACGTTATTATATGTTTGCTCCTTGTTGTTAATTGTTTTTCTAGTTCTTATTACAAGTATTGTGGCATTAATTTTACCATGTTTAGCTTTATATTGTTCCCTGTTAGTTTTATATTCATATATGTATATGTTATTATGTCTAGTAGATGACTTGACCGTTCCTCGTCACTGCTCCACCGAGGCTAGTCTTGATACTTACCGAGTACCGTTTTGGTGTACTTATGCTATGCTTGTTACACATTTTTGTGCAGATCCAGGTACCTCAGAGCGTGTTGGTCATTAGTTAGCTGATTGTGAGTGGAGAATTCAAGGTATACCTGCCGTCGTGTTTGCACGCCTCGAAGTCACCTTCTAAAGTTTACTTTTTGCTGTCCATTTCTATTTCTGAACAGTTGTACTTATAATTTTCTAGTGAACTCAATAGAGCTTATGACTTGTACTACCGGTTTTTGGGATATTGTATATCTGCTTGGGATTATTGGCTTTATATAGAAATTTCTGGTTCATGTTTAATAGTTTATTGGTTAAAATCTGTTATTAATTCAGTAAATGTTACGCTTACCTAGTCTTAGAGACTAGCTGCCATCACGACTCCTAAGGAGGGATTTTGGGTCGTGACATTCCACAAGAACTCACAAAAAGGCCCATGAAGTCAATGCCCCAAACATCAAAGATATTAATCTCCAAGATGGTTGTAAGAGGCATCCCATGTTTCTTTTAAATTCCACCGGCCCGTTGACATTCATCACATTTTCTCACCAACTCATTTGAATCTTTTTAGAGAGTAGGCCAATAGAAACAATAACTTAGAACTTTAGCCATTGTTCGTGCTCCACCATTATGACCACCATAGGGCAAATAATTACAAGCCCCAAAAATCTCACTTTGTTCCTCCTCCGGCACATATCTTCTAATCACCCCATCCGTGAAAATTCGCAAAAGATATACTTCATCCAAATAGTAGTCCATGCAATTCCTCTTGATCTTCTTCCTTTGGTTTGAAGAGAACTCATCCAGAATGCTACCAGTCACAAGGAAATTTGCAAAATCTGCAAAACATGGTACCACTTTCATTGAAAGTGACAAAAGTTGCTCATCGTGAAAGAGTCATCGATCTCAAGGCCATCATGTTGCCTCCCCTCACTACTAGACAATGGCTGAATTCCGACAGCCAAAACGGTCGGAAATCATGGATTTTCGACTATTGTCCAACCAAAATTGGTCGGTCGAAAAACCGTTGGTCGGAAAATAATTTTCCGATCGAATCTGCCGGTGATTTCGATCAAAGTAATCGGAACGTTCAAAAGGTCAGATGAACAAATTATTTTTAAATTCTCGATCAAAGTGGTTAGAATTTTACCGACTGAATCGGTAGAAATAATTTAAATAAAAATAAACATTTATTTAAAATTAAATAATAAAATAAATATTTACCAACCGAATCGGTCGGAAATTAATAATTAAAAGATAAGATTTCTTTAATTTCTGACGGAATCCGTCGAAAACTGTTAAAAAATAATTAATCTTTTTTATCATTTCTGACTGAATCGGTCGGAAATCTGGGTATTGTTTTAAAAAAACTGGGACAACTATCTGTCTGTTTCCGTCGAAAATTAGTCAGAATTTTCTGTAAAACTAGACAGAATTCTTCTCAATTTTGAGCTGCACCACCTATAAAACAATTACAATATAATAACACGAACAATCAATCAACAAATATCAACAAAAATAACATCTAAACCAGCCAATACAACTATTAACACAATCTAAACCAACAAATCCGTAAAACCTAACAATTTTGGGCATAGAAACATCCAACTAGTAGCCCACATTCTAGTTTAATAACAAAGCATAAACTTGTCTCTCACAATCAAGTTTACCAATCAACCAAAATCATACACCTAAACTACTAGAAATCAGATTCAGTTTGTTGATCCTCATCATCAGATAGATCATGCCCATGTTTTCTCATGAATTTCTGCATCTTAACAAATGTTCCGAATTGTGAGTCCAATTGTTGCTTCAAATAACGAATTTCTTTTTTCATTATCTTCCATCTGTTCTTGATTTTGCGAAGAAGAAGAATTGGCTAAGAGTGGGTTTGGATGACATGTAGGTCGGCGTACTCCAAGTCTGTTGACTCTGCCTTTGTTTACTCTACCCGCTGCCTCTGTCCACAATGAAGCCATATCATTGGGTGTTGGTTGAGTTGACGGAGGCTGAGTTTGTTGCCATTCTTCCACTATTTTATGATAATCTTCCTGAAATAAAAACATAACTATTATTTAAACAAACTAATATTAATAAAAAGTAAATAATTATGAAGTTAGTATTTTATATATGTGTCTGACGCACGCGTCTCCACCCCATGTTCTCTTGTACCGTCCTTCTTCTTTTTCTTATGCATCTCCTCGAAGACCTCAGCGTGACTCATATCTCGCCCTCTTTCCTTTTCCTTCATAACCAAAAGTATGATTTAGACATTACAATCGTATAATTCTATATGTAAAACAAAGAATTTTTTTTTAAGTAACTACCAATCTTAGTTTATAGGCCGCAAAACTAATCGAACCTCCTGTGTGCAATGAGCCACCTTTACTGGAGGCACAATTTGCTTTTGCTTGTTCACTATTCTTCTTCCATTCGCTGGTATTCCATTTCGCAAGAAGTTTCTTCCAAATATCTTCTCTTAACCACTTCGACATTTTACCAGCATTCCGAGTAGCGAACAGAGTATCTTTAATTTGCTTTGCTGCCTTCTTCTCGAAAATATCATTTATTCTATTTTGATGCTGAGGATGTCGTGTACACTTTGTCTGCAATATAAAAAAGTAACATTAGATGAAGACGATAATTATTAAGCAAATGTGATCAACTTTTACCCTAAATTGATTCCATATTTGCTCTCTGATGCTGTACGGAATTTGTCTCCAAGAATTCCATGGCTCATGATAAAATGGCTTCATAGAATCCACAACCAAATGTGTAGACTAAAAGGATGGCAAAAACTTGCATTAAAGTTAACATATATAATTAATAAACATCTTAAAGTTTCAAAAGTTTTAGTTATAAATAAATATTCCTTAATGTTAACATATTTAAAATTACATTCAAAACTTTAAAAATAATATAAGAATTACTTACCCATCCTCGTAGAGGACGATTATCAATCGATTATAACTATCATATTGTACATCCCCTCCAAGATTCTGCCTGCGTCTACTAGAAGGTGTAGAAGTAGCAGTAGATGTAACTGGGTGAGAGCCTCTAATATCCAACCTAGATATGCTGGGAGTGGATGATGATGATGGAGTGGAAGATGATGGAGCAACAAAAGACGAACCATCATGTTGACTACCATGAAAGCTCGGGGATGCAGCAGCTAGTGAGCCACCATGCTGACTACCATAAAAGCTCGTGGGTGCAGCAGCTAGTGAGCCACTATGCTGACTACCATGAAAGCTCGGGGGTGGAGTAGCTGGTGAGCCACAATGCTGACTACCAGCCCGATGAAGAAGATGGTATAGAAGGTGTGGGTATAAAGTTAAAAACAATGTTACTTTGACTTCCTTTGGCAGGCATAGAATAATGCTGAACTGAATTATTAGATGGAGGGGGAATAGTGAACATGGTAGATGGCCCTGAAGTCAACTGAGGAGGATGAGGAAGAGGATGTTGAGGAAGAGGAGGACTCATATTTGGCATACTTGAGGCAGTTGGAACATATTGTTTTTTCTTCTTAGATTGCATCTTTTCTTTCCCCAAGATGCCATATCTGTAATATAATCATAATAAAATATAAAACAAAAAAATACAACAAGTGATAGCAAATATAAAATAATTATTCTACAAATTAAACGACTAAAGAAATAAATAAACAACCTAACAAGTCATAAAAATATAAAATAATTTTACAATATAATAGATAATTAAAGGAATAACATAAAACCCCAACATGTCATAAAAAACATACATCAATTCTTCAAATATATTAAATGATTGAAGGAACAACAACATAAAAAAGAATAACAAGTCAATCCTCATCGCTATCTTCGTAGTAATCATCTAAGTGATATAATCATAATAAAATATAAAACAAAAAAATACAACAAGTGATATCAAATATAAAATAATTATTCTACAAATTAAACGACTAAAGAAATAAATAAACAACCTAACAAGTCATAAAAATATAAAATAATGTTGCAATATAATAGATAATTAAAGGAATAACATAAAACCCCAACATGTCATAAAAAATGTACATCAATTCTTCAAATATATTAAATGATCGAAGAAACGACAATATAAAAAAAAATAACAAGTCAATCCTCATCGCTATATTCATAGTAATCATCTAAGTCCTCATCATCGCCTGTTTCACTTTCATCTAGCAATTCTTCCTCATCACTTGTTTCATGTTCAACACCTCTATCGTCGTCCTCATTTGGTCCAAGGACAGAAGGACAAAATTCTTCATATATCCCTTCATTATGCTGCAATTCATCTGCTAATTCATCATCCACTATTGATTCAACACTTAAAATGTCATTCTGGTATGCCACATCAAATGCATCTTCGACTTCTACTCTACCCACGAGCTTTGTTTTCAATACTACCTGCCATGCAGAATTATTCTTGCTCAAAGGTTAATGAGCATAATTCACTTGTTTCACCTTTTGTGAAATGATAAAGGGATTATAAAGTCTATATTGCCCCGTGTGTTTAATTTCAACTATTTTGTACTGAGCATGCATATTTGTACCTCTATTCGGTGTTGAATCATACCACTTACATCAAAAGAGTACCAACTTTTTCTTCGGCTAACCTACAGTATACTCCAGTTCTAAAATCTCTTGAAGCACACCATAATTGTAATAACCCAACCGATCATTTTGAGCTCTAGCACGTCGATCAACAGTTTGAGACCTTGAGTAGCTTCACTTTAGGTATTATGACTTGTACGCGTGGTTGGAATTGAATTTTGAAAAGTTTGGAGTTGATTTGGAAAGAAAATTCTAATTTTGGAAGCTTTATGTTGGAAGAATTGACTAAGGTTTGACTTTTGAGTAAACGACCTCGGAATCAAGATTTGAAGGTTCCAATAGGTTCGTATGATGATTTTGGACTTAGGTGTATGTCCGGGTTGAGTATAGGGTGGCCTGGGAACATTTCGACGCTTATTGTGGACGTTGGCATTTTGAAGGTTTTGAGAATTTCTTAAGTTTGAATTGAAGTGGACTTCAGTGTTATCAAAGTCCGGTGGGGATTTCGAGCCTTGGAATAGGTACATATTGTGATTTATGACTTATGCGCAAAGTTTAGCGTCATTCCGGAAAGTTTAAGTGTGATTCGGATGCGTTCGTCGAAGTTTAAAAGTTTGAAAGTTTAAAGAAAGGTCTCGATCGTCACTTCGCAATTTTGATGTTGTTTGGTGTGATTTGAGACCTCGAGTTGGTTCGTGTTATATTTTGGGACTGGTTGGTACGTTTGGATGGGGTCCCAGGGGCCTCGAGTTTGAAACGGATTCAAAATGGATTAAAATTTGAATTTAAGGAAATGCTGGAAACTGCTGAGATCTGGTGTCGTCGCACCTAAGCTGGTTTGGTCGCAGGTGCAGAGACGCAGGCACGATGGAGGTCATCGTAGAAGCAAAAGAGGCCAGCTGGGCGATGGGCCGCAGGTGCAGAGTTTGGGCACATAGATGCGCATCCGGAGAAGCGGAGGAGGCACCGCGAAAACTTGGCCTTTGATGCTGGACCGCACTTTTGAATTAAAATTTGAATTTAAGGAAATGCTGGAAACTGCTGAGATCTGGTGTCGTCGCACCTAAGCTGGTTTGGTCGCAGGTGTAGAGACGCAGGCACGATGGAGGTCATCGTAGAAGCGAAAGAGGCCAGCTGGGCGATGGGCCGCAGGTGCAGAGTTTGGGCACACATATGCGCATCCGGAGAAGCAGAGGAGGCACCGCGAAAACTTGGCCTTTGATGCTGGACCGCAAGAGCGGTCAGTGCTCTGCAGAAGCGAAATGGCAGGAGCGGATTTTTGTCTGCACAAGCGGACTTGGCAGGACTTAGTGGGAAGCATACCTGCAATGGGAATTTCCGCAGGTGCGGAGCCGCAGAAACGACTACTGTTCTGCAGGTGCGAGGAAGCGTTGGGCAGAATTGATTTTTATATGGGATTTGGCCAATTTTCTTTCATTCTCTCTTGGCTTCGGCGATTTTGGAGAGCATCAAGTGGAGATTTTCACCATCTATGTCAAGGTAAGTAATTACCACATATTGTGAGTTAAATACATGGTTTATATGTGGATTTGAACATGGAAATGAGTAGAAATTTGGAACATTTGGTAGAAATCCTAGAAAGTATATTTTGATTTTGACCACAAAATTGGACATGGAAATTGGATTAAATTATAAATTTGAGTTCGTGATGTTATGGGTAAAGTTTATTCGAAAATTTTCGGAATTCGAGCACGTGGGCCTGAGGGTTGACTTTATTGACATTTAGATGGAGTTGAAAATTGTTATAAATTGATTTATTTTAATCATTGGAGTATATTCAGATTGAATTCCACATTGTTTGACTAGTTTTGGATTGTTTGGCTTGAATTGAAGAGTTAAAGAGGCGTTGGAGCCGGTTGTGGAACTTTGGAGCGAGGTAAGTCTCCTGTCTAGCCTTGTTAGGGGGAAACTACCCCTAGGTGATATTTATTGATATCTGCAACTAGTTGTGGGTGCTACGTATGCATGAGGTGACGAGAGTTCGTACGTAGCTTAAGTATGTTTATGTCCGGGTAGAGTTAGGACTTCATCATGTAATATTTGAATTGTTTGGACTCATTTTGCTAGCTTAATTAATTGAAAATTTTTAAACTGAAATTGATTTAGAAATATATACATATATTAGGCTGAGCCTTATCACCTTGAGTTGTTGGCTAGTTATTTGAGAAACGTTTAAGATTATATTCACCTTGTACTCATGTACTATATTGTAAGCACGTGTCTTGTGATTCGATAACTTCCTTCATTTCTTGTGGAGCGAGCCTAATGCCTCGACAGTATAAAAGATGCATCTATGGTTTGTGCCACTCGACCCTCGGCAGTGTACACATTATTCTGGATCGGGCTGAACGACCTCGGCATAATCGTGCATTATATTGCTGGTAATCCGAACATTCACAAGATTTTCTTTCCATTGATGCCCGATATTTATATGGTATTCCTTATTCATTTGATATTGGCACTTGACATTTTCTGTGCCTTTAAGGTAGAATACAAGATTGAGAATTTATACTTTAAAAGATATATTTGGAAGATTATGTAACTTACAGTTTACCCCATTATTGCTGTGTGCTCCACATCTGCTTATGATTTATTTTATTGCTTTATTGGACCTTTATTAATTATCAATGTCGACCCCTCGTCACTACGTCTCTGTTGTTAGGCTAGATACTTATTGGGTACGTTGATTTACGTACTCATGCTGTACTTTTGCACTAAATGTGCAGGATCTGACAGGTTCATTTGGTGATCATCTTGGCACATAGGAGCACCTGCTGAGGGGACTTTATGTGAGCTGCATTCCAGACTGCGCATCGCAGTCCACCGAGTTTCCATCGTACTATATATTTTATTGTCTTATTTACATTCTGAACATATGTTGTATTATTATTGTACTCCTTAGAAAATGCTCATGCACTTGTGGCATATTATTATCGACCTTTCATTTCTTTTATAAGCTACAAATGTTGTATGTTCTCGTGGATTTTGAAGTGTAAATCTCCTTCCTTATTAAAATCTATGATTTTGAAAGTAATAAAATGAGTAATTAAATTGATAAATCACTGTTGGGTTGCCTGACGGCAGCGGTAGGCACCTTCACGACCTATAGTGGAGTTTGGGTCGTGACAGCTTGGTATCAGAGCGTAGGTTCATTAGGTCTCACGAGTCATGAGCAAGTCTAGTAGAGTTTTGTGGATCGGTACAGAGACGTCTGTACTTATCTTCGAGAGGCTACAGGGCTGTTAGGAGCACTTCCTTTCTTGATCCCTCATCGTGCGATTTGATTCCTTTGAGTCTTATGCCTTTCTTTCCTTCCTACTCAATCTTATGTGACGTGGAGCGCTCGGTATCAATTGGGCTTTTAGGAGTTGTAAATGGCACCGCAAATGCAGTGCAAGATGTTTTCCCTGCGTGTTTGAGTGGGCTATTATCGTCGCCTTGCGGAAGGATGTTATGTCATTTCAGCTCAGTAGCTGTATTACCGATGGTTTTGAGGCTATGCACAGATTGCTATGATATTCATGCATTGTTATCGTACAGTATTGATGTGATAGTGGGGTGCTCGTTTATGTGTCGAGGCAATGAATGACTTGAATGGAGGATGTCTTGGTGCATGATTAAGAAGTTCGGCATTTTATTCCAACGGAGGAAAGGCAATCGGACTATGAATGTTCAAGCCTTAGTTGATGAAGTAACGAGCCTTGATATTTTCGAGCGTGGTGGAATTCTTATTTATGACGTGGTGTGGTCGTCCTTGTTTGAACGCATTAAGGTTTGACGGTGTTATGGTCTTCTTCAATTTTTGCCTTCGGGGCAGGGTGTTGTGAACTGGTGCCTAAGAGGCGGTTGTCAGAGATAGTGAAGTATAGCGGTCTTGAAATCAAATTGGTATTTCGAATGTTTATGGCTCGAGAAAGATGATCTTCTAGGAGGTTTAGAGTTGGTAGCAGTTCATTAGTTCAGGTGCTACAGGTATGGATTTGATTTGGGGCAACATTTGGGCACCGAAGTATGAGGAAGGACATGGCTGGAGGTGTCTCGCGGTGGTAGAATTACTAGCAGGTCATGTATGAAAAGCAAAGGTAGAGAAGTTGCTTAAAGGTGATGATTTAACCGAAGTGAGAATGGCAGAGTAGCAACTGGATTCTGTTGTAAGATAGCCACATGCCTTGAGAAAAGTCTAGAGTGATTTGGGGAATCGTGGTGGGAAGTGACAAGGTCCACAGATTTTTATTTAAGATGGAGGCTACTTGCTGAGGAATATTTAATATGCCTGAGAGGAATTTGCTTGAAATGAAGAGGGGTGTTAAAACTTGATTATCGTTTTGGGATGCAACATGACTTCGGGTTTGGAGCGTATTGTTGGTCTTTCAGTTGGTGTCAATGGGGAATGAACAGACTTGTATAGCTGGTGGACGAGCATGGGCTCAGGAGGGTTTACTAAGTTTGCGGTGGTGGTACCTAGTGCTACGTCGTTGGAAGATGTCGGTATGGAATCTCCACAGGTGGGTTATCTCCTGTGAGCAGGTTAGAGGTTGCGTGATTTTGATGAAGTTACTATGAAGAGTTCTACTACTACCCGGTAGAAGGTCGAATATGTGATTGTGGCTAATAATTTGGAATGTTCACGAGACGTTTAACAAAAAGATTTTGAGAAATTTTGGCAGGTTAAAGGTGCGAGATCATGGTAATTGAGAAGGAGGAATCTTTGTGGGTTCTAGGTTTATGTAGCTGTAGCGTAAAACTAAGTGGGGGAGCCGCACCAGCTACAACTGGATCGCGTGATTGTCTGCTGGTGCGGTTTCTTGTTATCGGTGCATTAGTGGATTATTTATGACTAAGAAAAGGACACATCGGGGGTAATTCGAGCAAAGGGTTTGATGAATGTGTGCTATATTACGCCGTATCAATTCATGCACAGATTTTGGGGAGGCTTAGAGTTTATGCTTCAGGTAGATGTGATGTATAAGGAAAATAATTCATCCGGTTGCTTCTTTGGGAGTGTTCATGTGCTGACATCTCACAAGAGTTTGGCTTATATTTGGGACCAAGTTAGAGTGGGTGACTCTCAATAGTGGTTCTAATGGGTTCATTATGTGGCTGGAGACCGAGATCTTGTAGTAGAGTGTGAAGAATATCTGTGAAATTTTCTATGTTATCATCGGGTTTGCGGGGCAGTTTAGGAAAAATAGTAAAAAGTGTTTTGAATTCGTGGAAGGTATTTCAGAATAGGTGTACCAGTTGGAGATGCTATTATGCGCATGCGGAAGGTATGAGATGGTTCATGGGTATCGAGACGATGTGGTCTCGTGAAGTGGATCACTCGGGAAGAGTGTTGTTGAGTTTCATTATGCTTCTTGAATGGAGCTACTATTATTTCAAAGGCAAGTCAAGAGTGAATTGGAAGAAGTTGGTTCGGTTTGTAATGGTTGAATCGGCATAATTGTGGCAATGGTCAGTTTCTTCGGCGTGTGAAGTTATACATGTGGTTTTTGGTTGTACGCGCGTGCTCGACAGCCACCATAACTTGATTGATTTGGGAGGTATTTTATTCAAATGTCCTTGTGGTGTAAATGGATTCTAGAAGAGTCATGGCGGTTTAGATCACGACTTGAGGTTTGTATTTTCTACGGTTTGGGAATTCAGTTGCTTGATGCATTGGTTCTTCTGAAATGAGCTAAGTGAAAGGTTTCTAGCCAATAAAGTGCTTATTCTACTAGTAGTTCAGGGGTTATGATGAATTCTTGTATTCTCGCATAGTGGCGTGATGGTTGCAGTGAGCGGCATGGGAATTTGAAAGTCGAGGATCAAGGTTGCGGTTCGGTGTTGACAAGAATGTCACGAGCTCGGATGAGCAGGGGAGAATTCAGATGTTTGAAGTAAGCTGGCACTACCTTAGTGTCGAATGACAATGGTGTCCAGGGTGAGAGGCTTTGTGTACCGATTGTGGATTCTTGATTTGCTTTACAACATTAGTACTACTGGTAGTATGGAGGTTCAAACCTTGCTACCTGGTGTGGAAGGTCGCGGGAGCGTATCCCACGGGGAAATCTGTATAAGTGTGGCATGTTAGTCATTTGATTGTTAAAGATTGAAACCAAGTACGGAGATTTTTGGTAGTATCAGAAATCTGAGAGTTTACGCCTAGATGACGCTCTATTCCTTTGGTTGTGAACTGTGGGAGTTTGGTCCGGAGTGGACGGCTGCTCATGTGTGTCATGAATGGGGCCATTGTGAATCCTTGGAAGGTTATTGGCCCAATATGGTATGATCAGAATAGGTTTGAGGTCCGTTGGTGGGTCTAATGTGAATGTGTGCTCTATGTCAGGTTGGATGTGTTCATTTGTCACAGCATTGCTTGTGGAGGAGTCGTCACGCATTTGATGTTATTCCCGTCGTCAGCTATTCCATGTAATACTCTATTGTGCCTGGTGGGTTGTGAGACGGCTTGATTATTCACACATGTGTTGTGATCCCATGTAGTTGTGGTGTTACCTGAGCAGGAGGGCTCTCGAGATGCAGGTCACTTATTGCACCTTAGTCGTGCTTGAGTTTTGTAACGTATGATGCTATCCGTCTCCCCAGTATTTGTATTATACACGTGGTGGGCTTGTGGTGGATATTGGGGCATTTTGTATGTATAAGCGTTACGACTTGATGTGTGTTTTTCTTCTTGATTGTTACGTGCGGACCGGGTGGCGCGCCAGCATGGGTATATTGTTTGGATCGGGTGGCACGCTGCCACGGGCATGTTGTGTGGATCGGGTTGCATGCCGCAACATTGTCATGTTTGGATCCGGTTGCATGCCGCAACAGTGTCATATTCATCGGGTTGCACGCTGCAATAGTGAGATTGTGAGCATGGTTCCTTACACTTATTTTGTGTGCCTTGTTTTTCATCCCTGAGGTAGGTTCATAGCATCTATTCGGTCGTTTTATTTGTTACGCGAGCTGGGTGTTTCCCTGTCAGAGTTCATTCTTCCTCATGAGTTATATTCTAGTGGTAACTTGTGGGCGCATTGATGGCGTCATGTGAGTTCTGGGTCTGCGTTTGAGGTGGCTTATTGCCTGAGCAGCTTGTACTGGGTGAGACGAGACTATTGGACTTAGAATTAGTGCAATCAAATTTATATAAGGTACATTAAAGAGAAAATATCGTTATTTAGTTCAGAATGAAGTAATGGTCCTTGTCAGGAGGAGAGACTCCATGATTTATTGATTCGGCAGGTGGTTATGAGTTTCTACACATATCTTCCATCGTGGCCGTATTTCGACAGTTGGAATAGGACTTATATGCGTCATGAGGTGTATTGCGGGCATTAGATTCGTGAAATTCCAGCTATTGTAGTCGGAGGATGTTATTATGGACAACCGACTTTTGTGGTGCATGGTGTGACTTTAGCATATGTGCATGATCATGTTTTGGTACAGTTTGTAGTGATTGATACGGTGTTCGTATGTTAGAATCAAGTCTTGTAGAGAAATTCTGAGGTTGGAATTTTGGTTCTAGGCTTATTGACTAAATAAAAGGGAGGATCTTCAGTCTAACTCGAGATAATGTGTTCAACTAGGTTGTGGTGGCACGAGTAGGTGCACGGGGTGTTAAACAGTGATTTGGGACAACTCCGGAGCAGTCCTTAGCATGTTCGAGAATGAAAGCATGTTTAAGTGGGGGAGAATGTAATGACCCGACCGGTCATTTTGAGCTCTAGCGCGTCGACCAGCGATTTGAGGCCTTGAGTAGCTTCACTTCAGGTACTATAACTTGTATGCGTGGCTGGAATTGAATTTCGGGAAGTTCGGAGTTGATTTGAAAAGAAATTTCTAATTTCGGAAACTTTAAGTTGAAAAATTGACTAAGGTTTGACTTTTGAGTAAACGACCTCGGAATCGGGATTTGAAGGTTTCAATAGGTTCGTATGATGATTTCGGACTTTGGCATATGTTCGGGTTGAGTATCGGGTGCCCCTGGAGCATTTCGGCACTTATTGTGGAAGTTGGCATTTTGAAGTTTTTAAGAATTTCTTAAGTTTTAATTCAAGTGGACTTAGGTGTTATCGAAGTCCGTTTGGGATTCTGAGCCTTGGAATAGGTTCGTATTGTGATTTATGACTTGTGCACAAAGTTTGGCATCATTCCGTAAAGTTTAAGTGTGATTCGGATGCGTTCGTCGAAGTTTAAAAGTTTGAAAGTTTAATTGAAGGTCTCGATGGCCGATTCGCAATTTTGATGTTGTTTAGTGTGATTTGAGACCTTGAGTAGGTTCGTGTAATATTTTGGGACTGGTTGGTACGTTTAGAAGGAGTCCCGGGGGCCTTGAGTTTGAAATGGATTGAAATTTGTATTTAAGGAAATGCTGGAAACTACTCAGATCTGGTGTCATCTCACCTGTGCTGGTTTGGTCGCAGGTGCGGACACGCAGAAGCTATGGAAGTCATTGCAGAAGCGAAAGAGGCCATCTGGGCGAAGGGCCGTAGGTGCAGAGTTTGGGTGCAGATGCACATCTGCACAAGCGAAGGAGGCACCACATATGCGGAAGCTGGGCCTTTGATGCTGGACCGCAGGAGCGGTCAGTGCTCCGCAGAAGTGAGACCGCAAGAGCATATGTTTGTACGCAGAAGCGAACTTGGCTGGGCTTAGTGGGAACCACACCTGCAATGGGAATTTCCGCAGGTGCGGAGCCGCAGAAGCGGCTACTGTTCCGCAGGTGTGAGGAGGCGTTGGGCAGATTTGATTTTTATATGGGATTTGGCCCATTTTCTTTCATTCTCTCTTGGCTTGGGCAATTTTTGGAGAGCTTCAACTGGAGGTTTTCATCATCTATGTCCAAGGTAAGTAATTCCCACATATTGTGAGTTAAATACATGATTTATATGTGGATTTGAACATGGAAATGAATAGAAATTTGGAATTTTTGGTAGAAAACCTAGAAATTGGTATATTTGAATTTTGACCAAGAAATTGGACATGTAAATTGGAATAAATTTTATATTTGAATTTATGGTGTTATGGATAAAGTTTATCTTCAAAAAATTTTGGAATCCAGGCATGCCGGCCTGAGGGTTGACTTTATTAACTTTTAGAGCGGAGTTGGGAATCGTTATAAATTGATTAACTATAAGCATTGGAGTATATTTTGATTGAATTGCACATTGTTTGACTAGTTTCGGATCGTATGGATTGAATTAAAGAGTTAGAGAGGCGTTGGAGCTAGTTGTGGAACTTCGGAGTGAGGTAAGTCTCCTGTCTAACCTCTTGAGGGGGATAACCATCCCCTAGGTGATATTTATTGTTATGTGCAACTAGTTGTGGGTGCTACGTAAGCACGAGGTGACGAGAGTCCATACGTAGCTAAAGCATGTTTATGTCCGGGTAGACTTAGGACTTTATCATGTAATATTTGAATTGTTTGGACTCATTCCGCTAGCTTAATTAATTGAATTTTTTTTCACTAAAATTTATTTAGAAACATATAAATATATTAGGCCGAGCCTTATCACCTTGAGTTGTTGGCTCATTATTTGAGAAATAGTAAAGAGTATATTAACCTTGTACTCATGTACTCTACTGTAAGCACGTGTCTTGTGATTCTATAACTTCCTTCATTTCTTGTGGAGCGAGCCAAATGCCTCGGAAGTACAATAGATGCATCTATGGTTCATGCCACTCGACCCTCGACAGTTTACACATTATTCTGGATCAGGCTGAACGACCTCGGCATAATCGTGCGTTATATTGCTGGTAATCCGAACATTCACAAGATTTTCTTTCCATTGATGCCCGACATTTTATATGGTATTCCTTATTCATTTGATATTGGCACTTGACATTTTCTGTGCCGTTAAGGTAGAATACAAGATTGAGAATTGATACTTTAAAAGATATATTTGGAAGATTATGTAACTTACAGATTTACCCCATTATTGTTGTGTGCTCCATATCTGCTTTTGATTTATTTTATTGCTTTATTGGACCTCTAGTAATTATCAATGTCGACCCCTCGTCACTATGTCTCCGTGGTTAGGCTAGATACTTACTGGATACGCGTTGATTTACGTACTCATGCTGTACTTTTGCGCTAAATGTGCAGGATCTGACAGGTTCATTTGGTGATCATCTTGGCGCGTAGGAGCACCTGCTGAGGGAACTTTATGTAAGCTGCTTTCCAGACTACGCATCGCAGTCCATCGAGTCTCCATCATACTATATATTTTATCCTGTCTTATTTATATTCTAGACAGATGTTGTATTATTATTGTACTCCTTAGAAAATGCTCATGCACTTGTGATACCGGGTTTTGGGGTTATACTAGTTGATGCTTAAGGTTTCGTATATTATTATCACCTTTTATTTCTTTTATAAACTACAAATGTTGTACGTTCCCGTGGATTTAGAAGTGTAAATCTCCTTCCTTATTAAAATCTATGATTTCAAAAGTAATAAAATAAGTATGTAAATTGATAAATGACCGTTGGCTTGCCTGACGACGGCGTTAGGTGCCATCACGACCTATAGTGGATTTTGGGTCGTGACATTAACAATCAACATCTCCATCACCTTTCACCCACACCCTACTATTGTTGGTTTTCTTTCCCTTAGAACATTCTTCGATATGAAACTTGTACCCATTGACCAAGTATTTAGACATCATCCTGACTCTAGGGTCAGGTCCCCAAGCTATATCAAGTAAAAATGGGTCATTAATGCCATTTGCTGGATCATGAACCTATATATAGAACTAAATATAGTTTCGAATTTTAAAAATACATATAATTAATTTACACATAATAAAAATTTTGTTAAATAATAAGTAATACTTACAAATTCTTTAAACCACTCTGAAAACTTGGGATAAACAACATCTTGCCCATATGTACCCACAAAGTAACTGCCATTATAACTTTATTAGTTAAATCAGTGGTAGATCTCATATAAAAGTCCGTAATATATACAAATATATATACTTACCTATAATAAGGTTGGACCTTAGGGCAATTCAACAATACATGTGTTGTAGCTGACTTTAGTTCCATCACAGACAACCTTCTCTTTGGACTATTTTTAGACCTCCTTTACCTGATTGATTAAAAATGGAAAAAGGTGGTGCCAAAGGATCGATTTTGCCTTCATCGTCCTACCGGTTCGGTCTATTTCTCAAACATGGAACATCATGTTCAAAATAATATGAACAGAAATAAGATGTTTCTTTAGCCATATATGCCTCGCATATCGAACCCTCAATTCTTGATCTATTTTTTACGGTCGGTTTACATTTGCCAATAATCCTGCATAGTATGATTTTTAGACAAAACAATCTTTAAAGCAAATACAAAAGGTAAATGATTAAATTGCATTACCTCTCGAAGGAATATATCCATCTATATTGAACTGGCCCTCCAAGTCGTGCCCTTGTGCAAGGTGAATTGGAGGATGTTCCATTACATCAAATAAACCTAGAGGGAAAATTTTTGCCAGCTTGTTTAAAGTTAAGATAATGTTACTTTGCATATAAATTAGGTTCTCCACCTCAATGTGCTAGAACACAAATCCTTAAAAAAATAACTTATCTCTGTAATCGGTTTCCATATTCGATCAGGCAATCCATTGAACGCAATAGGCATCAATGCTTCCATGAAAATATGACAATCGTGGCTTTCCATTGACGCCCCAACTTCCCTTCTTTCATGTCAACACACCTGGATAAATTTGATGCGTACCCATCAGGCATCCTTAAATTGTTAATCCAACTACAAACCTCTCTTCTCTCATCCTAGGTGAACGTGTAACTAGCTTTGGGCTTCTAAATCTTGTTGTTAAAGTATGTCAGATACAACTCACTTTGCCTAAAATATTCCTTTAAGTCCATCCTGGCCTTCAAGTTATCATTGGTCTTGTTAGTAACACCCATTACAGTGTTAAAAAAGTTGTCAAAAAAATTCTTCTCGATATGCATGACGTCCAGATTATGCCGAAGAAGATTATGCTTCCAATAAGGTAACTCCCAAAATATGCTCTGTTTAGTCCAGTTATGCGTGACACCATAACCTGGTATCTTAGATGGTTGATACTCTGTTACTTTAGGCAGATCCCTTACTCTGTTCTAAATTTCTTCTGAACACAAGCAGGCCGGTGGCTCCTCAAAATCAATTTGGTTCTTTATAAATGCACTTGTATTTTCGCCTAAATTTATGATTCATTGGAAAGAATCTATGGTGGAAGTCGAACCATGTACTTTTTACCTCCATGTTTCAAAGTAAATGCTTTTGTGTCTTCCATACAACAAGGGCAAGCTAACTTTCCAGCAGTCGACCACCCGGACAACATTCCATAAGCAGGAAAATCATTTATAGTCCAAATCAAAGCAGCATGCAATATGATGTTTTGTTTAGTTCATATATCATATGTTTCCACACCTTGATGCCAAAATAATTGTAACTCATCAATCAAAGGCTGCAAGTATACATTAATCAAACTTTTCGGATTGCGTGGAACTGAAACATTACAAGGTAGGAACAGATATGGACTTGCCATACACAACTCGGGCGGAAGATTATACGGGGTAACAAACACTGGCCAACATGAATATGGTGTAGCAGAGACAGGAAATGGAGTGAATCCATCTACACATAATCCCAACCTAATGTTTCTTGGTTCACCAGCAAACTCGGGGAACACCCTATCAAAATGCTTCCACGCTTCTCCATCTGACGGATGACATAGAATACAGGTAGCCTTCTATGTTCATAGTGCCATCTCATATGAGGAGCAGTGCTCATTGATGCATACAACCTCTTTAACCTAGTATAAGAGGTAAGTAATGCATCATTTTAACTGGAACCTTCTTTTTTGTATTGGCATTTGTGACTTCCTTAAAACGAGGCTGATTAAAACATTTACAGTTCTCTAGAGATGCGTCATCTTTATAGAATAACATGCAACCTTTCTCACAACAATCAATTCTCTCTGATGAAAGGCCCAACTTTGAAACCAGTTTCTTAGCAGCGTAGAAATCTTTTGGTAAGTCAATGTTACGTGGATTAAGTTCATTCATAAGCCCAATAATAGAATCCATGCTTGCTTGGGAAATAGAACTATCCTATTTAATACTTAGTAATCTAACCGCAACAGACAACTTGGAATACACTGAGCCTTCATACAATGGACGGCTAACTTCCTCTATCTGTTCATAGAAACGCTTAGCCTCATCATTTGATTCAGATTGAACCCCAGAAAACATCCCAAAATCATCCCTCATCATTTCATTATATTGAGAATTTTCAACATTATGAACCGCTATGGGGCTACCCTCACCACCAAAAGAATTCTGAAAGTTAACATCATCTAAAGTAGCATGATTCTCCACGTGAACAGTCCATATATAATAATTTTTTACAAACCCTTCTTGTAGAGATGAACTTTAACTTCGTCTGTCATAACACACTTACATTTCACACAAGGTCACCTAATCCTTCTTCCAATAAGAAAATCAAGTGTTATGGCCTTAGTAATAAATTCAGCAACCCCTTCAATAAATTCATCCCTCAACCCGGCACGATTAGGATGATTCCTACTGTACATCCATCTATGATGCACAAATTCCATCTACCCAAATAGAAATCTAGAAATGAGATTTTTAAAACAATTTGATTTATTTAAACTGATTACAAAGTTATACTCTTTCAAAGGTTTTTTTTTAGATATTTACGTATCATTATGTCAAAGTACTTCAATTGATATATTTTATTTTTAACTTAATATTGTTTAACACTCGAAATCTCACATAATCCCTGTTCTAAATTATATAAGTCTTTACCTATAATAATTAAATTTGAATAACTTCTTAAATATTCATATAATCCAAACTAATGATTTCTCAAATTTACAAATTAATCTTAATGTTGAAATCGAAACAAAATTAAATTTAATATCATTCTAATAGTAAAACTAACAAGCAACAATGAACCTAATACAACAAGCTTTACACCAAATCTTTAACCTATAATTAGTTAGAACAATTAAAATCAATAAACTATAAAGTTAATATAACATTCATAAATAAAATCGAGGCAATAGTGTTATGTTTTTCTTATAGGGAACGCTAAAAACTTATAGCATATAAAGAGAAATATAAAATTAAATTTTACATAATGCCAATTCAGCCATACCTAAATCAAATAAACCGACAAAAAATAAAATCCCTAAAATTCCAACCATACCTAATTCAACTAGCTAGGATGTTCATATGTAGAAAATCCAATAATCCTACAACAACTAAAACTACTACGAAGTTAACAATGAAAATAAGATATATATCAACAAAGTACTTACCTCGCCAGAAAAAATGCCGAAGAAGAAAGATGCATGCTGCCACTGAGGAACCACTGCTGAAAAACGAAAAAAAAGTTAAAAAATTAAGAGGAAAAGGGAGGAGGGAGAGGGAGAAGGGAGGAGGAAACGAGACACACACAGAGAGAGAGAGAGAGAGAGAGAGAGAGAGAGAGAGAATACATTACCTAGAGGAGGAGGATGGTGAAGAAGGACCAGAGGGAGAGAGTAGGAGGATGAAAGAAGAAGGAGGAAGAAAGGAAAAAGTGTGTTCTATTTTTGGGGAACGTGGGTTGGGTAGGGTTTTAAAAAAAATTCCGACCGATTTGGTCAGGAATTTAATTAAATTTTTTTTTAAAAAAATTTCAACCGATTTGGTCACTACTAAAGTCAAGCAAGTCAAACAAATGAATTTTAAAAATTCAATACCGACGAATTTGGTCGGAAATAACTTTCCGGGCTTTTGCGCCAAAACTTATGACCGATTTGGTCGGAAATATGGTCGAAAATATTTAAAAAAAAATATAATTGATATATTTTTAAAAATATCGACAGATTCCGTTAGAAATTTCTGACAATTCTTTTTCGTTAGAAATTTCAGTCAGAAATTTACGATTTTCTAATAGTGCCTCCTCCTTCAAACGAGAGAAGTGGTTCGCCACTTTAATTTCCCTTCTTGTCTTCAATGTCAATATCGAACTCTTGCAGAAAAGGCACCCATCTCATCAAACGAGGTTTACATTCCTTTTTGCTCATAAGATAATGAAGCGTCGCATGATCCGTGTGGATAATAACCTTGGCATCCATCAAATATGGGCGGAACTTCTCTATAGCAAACACAAGAGCAAGGACCTCCTTCTCCGTAACAGTATAATTGAGTTGGACACTATTTATGGTCTTACTATCATAGGAGACCAGATGAAAAAATATGTTGGTACTTTGCCCCAAAACATCCCCAACAGCTACATCACTTGCATCACACATTAGCTCAAATGGAAAACTTCAATTTGGAGATGTAATGACAGGAGTAGCTGTCAACTTGGGCTTCAATTGTTCAAAAGCTCTCAAAAAATCACCATTGAAAGGGAACTTGGCATCCTTCTCACGGAGTTTGCACAAAGGATTCGCCACTTTAGGAAAGTCATTGATAAATTGTCAGTAAAATCCTGCATGGCCCAAGAAACTTCTCACACCCTTCACCGAGGTAGGGGTGGAAGCTTAGAAATAAGTTAAATCTTCGCCTTATCCACTTCAATACCTTTCTTTGAAATCTTATGGCCAAGGACAATGCCTTACTCAACCATGAAATGACATTTCTTCTAATTGAGTACCAAATTTGTTTCCTCACATCCAGCCAACACCTTGTCCAAATTAGCAAGACAATCATTAAATGAGTCCCCCCGAAAAGTCATCCATGAAAACCTCAAGGTAGTTTCCACCATGTCCGTGAAGATAGCCATCATAAATTGTTAAAAAGTCACAAGCGCATTGCAAATCCAAAAGGCATCCATCTGCAAGCAAAAGTACCATATGGACATGTAAAGTTGGTTTTCTCTTGATCTTCCGGTGCAATAAGAATTTGGTTGTATGCCGACTAACCATCAAGAAAGTAATAGAAGGCTCGGCCGGCCAACCTATGATGTATTTGATCCATGAAAGGGAGAGGAAAGTGATCCTTCCTTATGACTTTGTTGAACTTACGATAATCCATACAAAATCTCCAACCGGTGAACGTTCTTGTAGGTATCAACTCATTCTTATCATTGGTAAAAATCTTCATGCCCCCTTCTTTGGGACACATTGGACCGCAGAAGTCCATGAGCTATCGGAATGGGGTAGACAACCTCGACATCCAACCATTTCACTATCTCCTTTTTGACCACCTCTTGCATAGCCTCATTGAGTATTATTTGATGTTTAATGGACGGTTTAGCAGCATCTCCAACTTGATATTATACATGCAAAATGTGGGGATTATACCTCGAATATCCGCCAAAAATACATCTAATAACTTTCTTCCTCCTTTGCAAGACCGCCAACATCGAATCTACCTGCACATTATTCAAACAAGAGTAGAGAATAACTAGTAAAGTAGAACAAGGGCCAAGAAATTCATACCAAAGGTGAGGTGGCAATGGCTTCAACTCCAAGGTTGGTGGCTCTTCAATTGAAGTCTTTGTAGGAGGAGTCTTCCTATTCTCAAGATCCAATGACAACTTTCGGGGTGTATAGTTGTAAGAGCCCATTCCTTACAGTGAATTCACACACTCCATGAAACCGTCCATCTCATCATCATCAAAGTTGAGCTAAATGGCTTCCAACATGTCACCATCATTGATTGTAGCACTAGTATCATGAACAATGACATCGGTAACGAAGTCCACAAAAGAGCACACCGCATTGCTAATTGGTTGAGCATGTATTGATACTCAATTTTTTCCTCATGTATTTTTATGTGTTTTAAATAACATTTGTAGAATATGTTCCTGCACTACTATCCCATGATTTTTTTTAATTTTCAATCATTTATACCTTTATCAAATTACTTTACGGAAATTTTGGACAAATAATTTTATTCTATTTTTTATAAGCTTTTTAAATTTATTTTAGCATTTTGATTGGTAAGTATTTATTTATTATTCTTTTAAAACTATTTTTGTGTGATTAATTGTCCAAATTAATCATCTAAATTATGCATATTTTATAGTATTTTACGTAATTTTTATACAATATACTTGAGTTTACACTATTTACATATTATTTGCAATAATAGTCTATATTTTATAAATAATTATATTTATTGCATTAATTAGGCCAAAGTAGTATTTTTTATATTTTACAATCCTCAACCACTATTTTAAGTATTAAGTTGTATAATAGCATTTTTATATGTTTATTAGCTATTTTATTAATTTTATTCCTTTAATTTATGCATATTTTTATTCCAGTCCAAAAAGAAGCCAAAATTCGGACCTAAATGGTCGGAATACTAGGCCCAGCTACCCCAGGCCCAAAACCAAACGACCCCTTATAAAAACCCGGCCGGGACTCCCCCCATCTCCTTTAAATCCTGGCCGTTAATCTCAAATGATCAACGGCCCACAACAATTCTTCTATTTTTAGTTACCCAACCCCCAAACCTTAATCTTTATTCACCCTCACCAACCGTCCCTATATGCTCTCAACTCTTTCCCTCTCTTCTGTAAAATTGATACGCTCAAATTACACCTTAATAGACAGTGTAAGCGATCTGTGTCAAATATAATAACCCGACAAGGTTGGGGTCAAATCCCACAGGGAATAGGTGTGAAACGTTTACTTAATTAGTGTAATACTCAACTAAGTCGTAATTCTATCAAGTAATCGTAACAGAAAGGTGTATTGAATTTAAGTTTAAATGAAGACTAATTACAATATTGTGAATGTAAATAATATAATTTAAAGAAACCAAGGTTGTGTCCCCCTTAATGTAGTATAATGCTATTGATATTGATATTATGTATTTCCAACGGAAGACTTTCTTGATATGCAATTGATGCCTAATTTACTACCCAATATTTTCCAATAGTTAGATAATATGTCCTCTTTATGATTTTCCCAAATACAAAAGAGTTGTGATTAAGAACAATCAATTAATGCCAAATTAAAACCCACTTATTCCTAAGCGATTTTATTAAACAAGGTTTAAAGCCTTGAGTCTTTGTTATTTACTTCTACCAAATTCTACACCACTTTTCCAAGCAAAGGTAGAATTAAATGGTGTTTGTTAATGTTTGCAACCACCAACAATTGTTTGAAGAATAAGAAGTAAATAAATATCAATCATCCGTTGAAACTATATTCAATATCAAAATCCCAATAACATCATACCCACCTAGGGTTCACAACCTTAGCGTTTGGAATTAGTTACTCATGCTAAAAACTGAATGTGAAAAAATAGTAATTGTCATAATCTTACAAAGTAGAAGGTAATTGATCCAAAAAGCTTCCAAGAATTCAAAATAGTTTAAGCCTTGTACTTGTTGCTCTCAATTCTGACAAGATAGTCCCCACAAAACCCTATTAAACCTATTTATAGAGGCCCAAAAACCGTGGCAAAGTTCGGACTGATTTGCCCCTGATGTTAATAATGCGGACCGCATTCCTGTCGCAGAACAGAAATGTGGTCCGCAAAGCTTCTACGTCCGTCGCATATTTAACCCAAGGATTTTGCCTTCATCGCATTCTATATTCGCGGTCCGCATTGAAGAAATACGGTCACCTTCTGCGTCGCAAATCCAAACAACCTGTAAACTACATACTTGATTTGCGGTTGGGTTTGCGGTGCTCATATCGATTATGCGATCGCGAATGCGATCGCATTCTTTACCCTGACTTTCACCCAAAACTCTGCTTGCGTCTGCGATTCCCAAGTGCGTGTTTGCGGTCCGCATTTTAGTTATGCGGTCACATATGTGACCGCATTCTTAATATGAAAAGGTGCCCAGAGTTCTGTCCTGGTTTGCGATGTTGTTGTGAAATATGCGGTTCACATGTGATGTTTGCGACCGCATATTCACCTCTGCGATGCTGTTCAATGCTTTTCTTGTCTTCAGTTGGCTTTTTGAGCTCTTTTCTGCGCTTTTAGGTCCTTACACTTGATGTACTACAAATACACTAAAATTACATAAGTATCGATGGAATTTGCACGTAAAACAAGTTAAAATCTAAGCAAGTAGTATCAAAATGTGCGGAAATTCCCCGGCACATCAACACCCCCAACTTAAACTCTTGCTTGTCCTCAAGCAACTAAAACGATACTATCCTATTCTAGACTCTACTTACCAAACATGAAACAATAATGACTATGGACAGTGTTTGTTGTTAGTATTTCAAGCATACCTCTTTGAATGCTTGACCCTCCCTGAATCATTAGTATATTCAAGGACAACCAATCAGCTTGTGAACTTTGAGCCTCAACAACGTGACTAAAGGCTACCTTCAGTTGAATGCACTTATGCTTTACTCAAAACTCAACTTTCTTTCAGCCTCGCAGTTCATGTGCCCTCACTAGAAAGAAAGTCCCAAACTCACAATATTTATCATAACAATACAAAGGGACTAAAATGCAAATACACTCACTCTCAGAATAAAATTTCAAGTGTCACCACATACCATACCATAGGCTTGCCCTTGTTTTAATTCATCAGCTACTTCTAAGAACACTCGGTTGGAGATCGCATAAGGACTTTTTAAGCTTGTAATGTAGGTTTAAGGAAGGGTGGGATAAATATTTGGATATGAGCGACTACATCCTCCTTGAACACTAATTACATTTTTCTTTCTTTTTATACTTTGCTTCTTTTCACACCCCATAGCCTCAATGCGTTTAGTTCCCAATGTGGACCCACCTTAAATACCTCTCTAATTTTCTTTAGAGCTCCATTATTGTAAATACACACATATAACTATTTTTTGCTTTTTCTTGTCTTTTATTTTCTTTTTTTATTTTTTTTATTTTTTATACTATATTGAAGGATTTAAAAGAGGAGGAAATGCGGACTCTTACCTGTCACTATGCGATGGATAAGTCATCGCATAGTTTAAATGCGATCCGCGAATTAGACTACCTCACTGCATTATTGTCATCGTTTTGAGCCAAACTTTCTGTCTCTGTTTGCGATGGAAATGCGAACTGCATAATGAAAATGCGATCCGCAAACTGCAGTACATCTTCGCATTTTTGACAGCCATTTTAGTCCAACTTTCTGCTTCAGTTTGCGACACAAATGCGGCTCGCATATTGATAATGCAATCGCATTTGTACAGCATTTGTCACATAGTAGTTTTTCTGCAGTTGCAAGAACTCCTTCTCAGTTTTGTGTCCTTATTTTAAACTCCTGCATTCTAAAACACCCTTCAAATAGCCCTGAGTAAAACTATCTATCAAAAACTTAAATAAAGTTACAACAACAAGCAAAAATAAATGTTACCACACATGGGTTGCCTCCCATGAAGCGCTTGATTTAACGTCGCGGCACGACGAAGTTGAGACGCCTCTGAATTCATTCCATGGTTGGGCGTGGACCATCTTTTAGAGCCAGCTGCTCTATCAAATGCTTCTCACCGTCTGCTCCCAAGTAATGCTTAATTCTTTGACCATTCACCTTGAAGGTTCGGAGCCCATCCTCCGATGCTAATTCTACAGCTCCAAAGGGAGAGACATCAACGACTTTGAAAGGGCCAGACCATTTAGATTTTAGCTTGCCCAGAAATAATTTTAGTCTGGAGTTGAAAAGCAATACCGGATCCCCTGCCTTGAATTCTCTTTTTAAGATCTTTTTGTCATGGACGAATTTCATTCTTTCTTTATACACGGTTGCACTTTCATATGCGTGGAGACGGAACTCCTCCATTCATTCAATTGTGCTAGCCTCAGAGCTCCAGCTTCTTGCCAGTCCATGTTTAATCTTTTTAAGGCCCACATAGCCTTATGCTCAAGTTCCACAGGTAGACGACAAGCTTTTCCAAAAACTAGCCGATAGGGCGATGTACCAATGGGGGTTTTTTACGCTGTGCGGTATGCCCATAGAGCATCATCTAGCTTCTTCGACCAGTCGGTCCTGTTTGCATTCCCCGTTTTTGCTAGTATGCTCCTTATTTTACGGTTAGATACCTCCACTTGACCGCTTGACTGTGGATGATAGGGTGTGGCAACCTTATGCTTGACACCGTACTTGTCAAGGAGAACTTTAAAGACTTTGTTGCAGAAATGCGAACCCCCACTGAGGATGGCTCTTGGAGTGCCAAACCGGGTGAAAATGTTCTTTTTTAGAAACACGGTCACACTCCGAGCCTCATTGTTTGGTAAAGCAATGGCTTCAACCCATTTGGACACGTAGTCCACAGCCACTAAGATATACTTCATCCCACATGAGCTTATAAAAGGGCCCATGAAGTCAATACCCCAGACGTCGAATAGTTCAATTTCCATCACAAAGTTCATCGGCATCTCATGCCTCCTAGAGATTGTGCCCTGCCTTTGGCATTGGTCACAAGACTTGGCATTGGTCACATGTTTGGGGTCAGTATGATGCGACTGATGAGGCGTTTCAGTTTCTTTGTCGTTTTGTGTCATGGCATGCTGAAGAAGGGATCAAAGAACTCACGTCGTTCCTCGTCATTTTCGTAAAACTTACTCTCCGAGAAATGAGGGGACTATCTGCATACAAGTGAAACTAGGCCTATGGGACACCTTGGTTTCAAATAAGGTGAATCGAGCAAGAGACGTAATGATAATGAGACGGAATCGAGGCAAGGGTCTCATCGAGACCCGGTTCGGGGACACGATGCCTGCCTTCGGGAATATCGGGGCCATGACCCTGGGATCGGTCCAAATCCCAAAAGACATTAGAGAATGTTATCGAGCAATCGAACATGATTAACAGAGGGAAGTGACATCCGTGACCGACCAGGTATCTCGGTGCAGATCTCGGCACGTATCGGAAGAAATCTGGTGATTAGTTAAACGAAAGGTTTTTTTACCTTTCATGGAATTGTACCTAGAGTAGGACTCTCCTACTATAAAAAAAGGGGTCTGATTGTTTATTAAACACATTGTAGCATGTATACCAAGGCAATATATAATTATTTTTCTGTTATTTAATGTTCTTACACTTGTTAATCAGTGTTCCATTACTATAACTCTGGGATAGAAGACGGATATCTTATCGCAGCTCCCGTCGAGTTTAGAGTCATCCTTTTTCCTTGCTTTCGAGTGGTTTGACAATTTATTACATCTTTTATCATTTCAACCTAGCAATATTTATCGTTTGTATTAAATTACTTTACGTATCCTTAAAACCACTAAAAAATTTAATTGTTACCCATTTTGAGGGTAAACAGAGTCATATTCGAGTTATAGCTTGTTGGCTCTTGATGGCTCTGTCTGAGATTTTAGACGGTGTTAGAGGTGGCTTATTGCCCGAGCAGCTTGTACGAGGTGAGGCTAGGTTATTGGACCTAAGATCGGTGCGATCGGATTTAAGAAGGGTATATTAAAAAGAAATATTATTATTTAGTTCAGAATGAGGTTATTGTTCTTGTTAGCTGGTTATGA
This sequence comes from Nicotiana obtusifolia, assembly GCA_002018475.1. Taxonomy (NCBI): domain Eukaryota; kingdom Viridiplantae; phylum Streptophyta; class Magnoliopsida; order Solanales; family Solanaceae; genus Nicotiana; species Nicotiana obtusifolia. The sequence goes on along the minus strand of MCJB01019159.1, from coordinate 77,938 downwards.
GTTTCTACGCATCTCTTTCATCGTGGCGGTATTGTGAGAGTTGGAATAGGACTTACATGTGTTATGTGGCGTATTGAAGGCATAGGATTCATGAAATTGCAGTTATTATGCTCGAAGAATGTTATTATGGGCATGTGAATTATGCGGTGCGTGGTGTGATTTCCGCAAAGGTGCATGATCATGTTTTGGTACAATGTTAGAATCAGGTCTCGTGGAGAATTCTAAATGTTGGAATGGTTCTAAGGCATGTTAGCTAAGGTTATTGGGAGGATCTTCATTCTAGCTTGAGCTAATCTGCTCACATGGGTTGTGGTGGCATAGGCAGGTGCACGAGGTGTTAAACAGTATTTTTGGAAAACTTTGGAATAGTGCTTGGCACGTTTGAGGACGAACGTATGTTTAGGTGGGGGAGAATGTAACGGCCCGATCAGTTGTTTTGAGCTCTAGCACGTCGCTCAGTGGTTTAAGGTCTTGGGTAGCTTCACTTCATGTTTTATGACTTGTACGCGTAGCCGGAATCGAACTTCAGGTAGTCCAGAGTTGATATGGATGTAAAACTCTAATTTCGGAAGCTTTAAGTTGGAAGAATTTACTAAGGTTTGACTTTTCAGTAAACGACCTCGGAATCGGGATTTGAAGATTCCAATAGGTTCTTATGATGATTTCGGAATTGGGCGTATGTTCGGGTTAAGAATCGGGTCGCCCGGAGCATTACAACACTTATTGTGGAAAATTAGCATTTTGAAGGTTTTAGAATTTCCTGTTTGGTTTGAGGTAGACTTTGGTGATATCGATGTCCGTTTGGGGTTCCGAGCCTTGGAATAGGTTCGTATCATGATTTGTGACTTGTGCATAGAGTTTGGCATCATTCTAGAATGTTTTGTTATGATTCGGATGTGTTCGCCAAAGTTTGGAAGTTTGAAAGTTGAAAGAAAGATTTTTATCGTCGATTCATGATTTTTTTAATGTTATTTGTGGCATTTCGAGCCTTTGGATAAGTTTGTATAAGGTATTGGGACTTGTTGGTATGTTCGGACGGGGTCCCGAGGGGCTCGAGTGATTTTGGGGTGGTTTTAGACCATTTCTATGCCATTTGTAATTGCTGGTTTTTGGTTATAGCAGTGTGCATCGCGATCGCGGACATTGGATCGCGTTCGCAAAGAGCAAAATGGGAGAAAGGGGTCTATGAATCGCATTCGCGAAGGCAGATTCACGTTTGCGAAGAAGAAATTTCTGCTGCACAGGGCTGACTTTGGAAGCTCATGTATTGCAATTTATAAGGAATTTGGAGATGATACAAAAAATGAAAGTGTTAGCCCTTGGTGTCTAGTATTCCGAAAGTTAAACCTTTTGTCATTTGGAGTTATGTACAAAAAGTTATGACCAATATAATAGAGACTGTCTGTGAGGGGGAATTTACTCCGTACGTGGTATATTCTTATGTACTACATGTTGTGGGAGCTACGCACGTATGCGGTGACGAGTGTTCGTGAGTATGCTAGAATTCCTGATTATGTTCGGGTAGACTTTGGTTCATTCCATACTATAATTGTACTATATGAGTCATCTTTGCTCGTTTAATTCCTTTATTTTGCGTTACGACTTGAGACTAGACTTGCATAGGGTGATAGACTCACTATTGTAGAAATGTGACGAGCTACTTGATAATCCGAGGAATAATTTGTGATTCCCTTATGAATTCCTCCCGCATTGTGCTTTTTCATCACAAAGCTTTCCTTATAATTCATAACTCACACGTTTATTCGTGAGTGGGTCAAGGACCCATTAAAGCTTCTTACTCTAATGGGATCGGGCCAATCGCCTCGATAGGATTATGTACCACACTCTTATGGGAGCAGGCCGTTCGCCTCGACAGTATAATAGATGCATCTATGGTTCATGTCGTTCGACCCTCGGCGGTGTACACATTATTATGGGATCGGGCCGTACGCCTCAGCATTTCTATTAAATACTCTTATGTGATCGGAGCCGTTTGCCTTGGCAGAATCGTGCGTAATATTTAACAAAAACCCAGCGTATCCGTGTGATTTCCTGATTTGAGTTGTGATGACCTATTTGGTGAGGTCCATTTCATATATACTCCGCTTGAGGAGGTAACTGATAATTAAGAGCTTGAATTTACTGTTCAGAGGAGGATTGTACCACCTACCTATGTTTGTTTATAGTGTTTATTACCCTACCGTATATTTGTTTACTTCCTACTTTATTGGAGTTATTAGACCACTAGTAAGTGTCGATGCCGACCCCTCGTCACCACATCTCCGGGGTTAGGCTAGGTACTTACTGCGTATGCGTTGATTTACATACTCATGCTATACTTGCTGCACTTATTGTGCAGGTGTGTGTATATATATATATGTATGTACATATATATATATATATATGTATATATATATATATATATTTTTGGTGGTTTTTTGGGCGCAATGGCGCGGCTGTTGCGGGGACCTTACAGTGAGTTGCATTGCATGTTACGATCCGCAGCATACAAAGTCTCCATCAGAGTTATTTATATTTTCCTGTCTAACATGTATTCCAGATAGATGTTGTAATATTATTTTACTCCTTACTAGATGCTTATGCACTTGTGATATCGGGTTTTAGGGGATCCTACTAAATGTTCATTATTGTAGTTCACGTAATTATTATCATTTCACCTTGTAATTTATATTTTATACAAAAATTGAAAAATAAAATCACGGGTTTTCTACGAGTACTACATTTTACTCTACTTATTTAATGGGATTCATGACTTCGAAAATAATAAAATGAGTAACTAAGTTGATTAATCACCTTTGGCTTGCCTGACGGCAGCGTTAGGCACCATCACGACCTAAAGTGGACTTTGGGTCATGATAGCTTGGTATCAGAGCTCTAGGTTCACTTGGGTCTCACGAGCCATGAGCAAGTCTAGTAGAGTCTTGCGAATCGGTACAGAGACGTCTGTACTTATCTTCGAGAGGCTACAGGGCTGTTAGGAGCACTTCCCTTTTTTTTCCTCATCGAGCGATTTGATTTCCATCCCTTCCTACTCATTCTTAGACGATGTTGAGCGCTCGTGTCAATTGGGCATCGAGAAGTTGCAGTGGTATAACAGACGCGGAGCAGGATGTTTCTCCTTACGTATTCGAGCGAGTTATTAACGTCTTATTGTGGAAGTGTGTTCTGTTATCTCAGCCCTGTATCAGTAATTCCTACGGTTTTGAGGCTATGCACAGATTGTTATGATGTTTATGTGTTGTTACCGTGCTGTGTTGTTGTGAATGGTAGGTTGCTTGTTTATGGATCGCGACAGTGAATGCCTTGGGAAAAACGATCTTGAGAAGGCTCAAAGTTGGTGGCAATTTACTCGTTCGGGTGCTACAAAGATGGATTATGATTTAAGGCAGTATTTTGGTAGCAAATGAGGAGGAAGGACATGGTGGGAGGTGTCCCATGGTGGTTGAATTGCTAGAAGGTCAAGTGTGAACAACAGAGGTCGAGAAGTTGCTTAAGGAGATGGTTTAACCAAAGTGGGAGTGCCAGAGTAGCATATGGATTCTGTGGTAGGATAGCCACGTGCCTTGATAAAGTTTAGAGTGATTTGGGAGTCCTGGTGGAAAGTGACTAGGTCTACGAATTTTATTTGGGCTGGAGGCTACTGTACTAAGAAAGATTGAATATGGCAGAAAGGAGTTTGCTTGAAATGAAGAGGGGTGTGAAAACTTGATTATCGTTTTGGATGCAACATGACTTTGAGTTTGGAATGTATTGTCGGACTTTTAGTTGATGACAATGGGGAATGAGCAGGCTTGTACAGCCGGTGGACGAGCATGGGCTTAGGAGGGTCAACTGATTTCGTGGCAGTAGTACCCAGTGCAACGTCGTAGGAAGATGCCGGTATGGAATTTCACATGTGGGTTATTTCCTGTGAACAAGTTAGCGGTTGCGTGATTTTGATGAAGTTTCTACGAAGAATTCTACCTACTACCCGGTAGAGGGTCGAACATACGATTGTGGCTGATAATTCAGAATGTTCATGAAAAGTTTAATAAGAGACTATGAGAAATTTGGCGAGTTGACGGTGCGAGATCATCGTAATTGAGAAGGAGGAATCTTTGTGGGTTCTACATTATGTGATGGTAGCTTAAAGCTAAGTGGGGTAGACCACCATCTATGATTGAATCGCGTGGTTGTCTACTTATGCGATTTCTGGTTATCGGTGCATTGATGGATTATTAATGACTAAGAAAAAAAACATCAGGGGTAACTCGAGCAAAGGACTTGATGAATATGTGCCATATTTCGCCTTACCGATTCATGCGCAGGTTTTGGGAAGACTCAGAGTTTATGCTTCTTGTGGATGTGATGTACAAGTAAAATAATATATCCGGTTGCTTCTTTGGGAGTGTTCATGTGCTGACAGCATACTAGAGTTTGGCTTATATTGGGGACCAAGTCAGAGTGGGTGACTCCCAACAGTGCTTCTAATGGGTTCGTTATAATGCTGAGGACGGGGATTTTGCAGCATCGTGTGAAGAATACTTGGGGAATTTTCTATGTTATCATCGGGTCTGCGGGGCAGAATTGGAAAAAAGGGAGAAACAATTTCTGATTCGCGGAAGGTCTTTCAAATGGGTGTACCAATTTGAGATACCATTGTGCGCATGAGGAGGGTATGAGATGGTTCATGGGTATTAAGATGATGTGGCCTTGTGAATTGGGTCACTCGGGAGGAGTGTTGTTGAGTTTTGTTATGTTCTCGAATGGAGCTATTATTATTTCTAAGGCAAGTCAAGAGCAAATTGAAAAAAGTGGGGTCTGTTAGTAATGGTTTGAATCAGCATGATTGTGGCAATGATCAGTTCCTTCGATGCGTATGTTATATATTTGGTCGATGGTTGTACATGCGGGCTTGACAGCCACTATAATTTGATTGATTTGGGTGGTATTTGATTCTAATGGCCTTGTTATCTGTAAATGGGTCCCGAAAAAGTTAATGCGATTTTGACGACGACTTGAGGTTTGTATTTTCTGCGATTATGGGGATTAAGTTGCGCGTTGCAATGGTTCTTCTCAAATATGTTAAGTGAAAGGCTTCTAGCCAATGAAGTGTTTATTCTATGAGTAATTCAGGGGTTATGATGAATTCTTGTACTCTCGCGTAGCGGCATGATAGGTGCGGTGAGCAGCATGGGAATTGGAAGTTGAGGAGCAAGGTTGCGGCTCGGTGTTGACAAAAAAGTCACGAGCTCGGATGGGCAGGGGAGAATTCAAGTGTTCGGAGTAAGCTGGCATTATCTCAGTGTCGCGTGAGAGTGGTGTTCTGTGGAAGAGGCATTGTGTATTAATTTGTGAATTCCTGATTTGCACTATAGAATTTGTATGGTTGAAGGTGTGGATGTGCAGACTACGCTACCTGGTGCGGAAGGTCGTGGGAGTATAACCCACGGGAAGACCGTATAACTGTAACATGTTAGTCACTTGATTATTAAGGATTGAAACCAAGTATGGAGATCATGGTACTATTGCTAATGTGAGAGTTTATGCCTTGAAGGTGCTCTATCCCTTGGTTGTGGACTGTGGGGGTTTGTTTCGGATTAGACTGCTGCTCATGTGTGTCACGAATAGGGCCATCATGGATCCTTGGAAGGTTGTGGCCTAGTATGGTATGATCATAATCGGCTTGATGTCCATTGGTGCGTCTAATGTGAATGTGTTCTCTACGTCAAGTCATATGTGTTCATTCGGCATAGCATTGCTTACGAAGAAGTCTTCGGTCATTAGATGTTATTCTCGTCGCCAGCTATTCCATGTAATACTCTATTGTGCCAGGAGGGTTGTGGGACAACTTGATCATTCGCATGTGGGTTGTGATCTCGTGTACCTTGGGGGTGTTATATAAGCAGGATGGCTCTCGAGATGCAGGTCATTTATTGCACCTTAGTCGTGTTTGGGTTTTGTAGCGTATACGCCTATCTCCCTAGGGTTGTATTATGCACTTGGCGTGTTTGTGGTCGATATTCAAGTATTTCGTTAGTATAAGCATTACGGCTGATGGGTGTTCCCTTGGTGGTTGACGTGTGGATCGGGAGGCACGCTGCCGTAGGTATATTGTTTAGATCGGGTGGCACGCCACCAGGGGCATGTTGTTTGGATCGGATTGCACACCGTAACGGTATCATGTCTGGATCGGGTTTCACGGCACAACATTGAGATGTTGAGTACGGTTCCCTATACTTATTTCTATATATTTTGTTTCTCATTCTCCGAGAAAGGTTCATAGCATCTTTTCAGCTATTTTATTCGTTACGCGGCTGGGTAGTTCCTTATCGGAGTTTGTTCTTCCTTATGAGTCTGTATACGGGTGAAACCGGGCCTAAGGGGAACCCCGATTTTTGATAAGGTGAATCGAGCAAGAGACGATGATAAGGAGTCGGAATCGAAGCAAGGGTCTGATCGAGATAGGGTACGGCGACACGACGCCTACCTTCGGGTATATTAGGGCCCTGACCCCGGGATCGGTCCAAATCCCAAAAGTCTGTAGAGAACATTATCGAGCAACCAAACACGATTTACACAGGGTCGTGATATCCATGACCAGCGGGGTATCACGGTGCAGATCTCGGCACGTACTGGCAGAAATCTAGCGATTAGTTAAAAAGAATGTTTTTTTACCTTTTATGGAATTGTTCCTAGAATAGGACTCCCTACTATATAAACGAGGGTTTGATTGTTCATTAAACACATTGTAGCATGCATACCAAGGCAATATACTGTTATTTTTCTATTATTCAAAGTTCTTACACTTGGTTGTCAGTGTTACATTACTATAACTCTGGGATCGAAGATGAATATCTCATTGCAGCTGCCGTCTAGTCCAGAGTCATCTTTTTCCCTTGCTTTCGAGTGGTTTGACTATTTATTACATCTTTTATCTGTTCAACCTAGCAATATTTACCGTTCGTATAAAATTAATCCATGTATCCTTAAAACCACTAACAAATTTAATTGTTATCTGTTTTTTGAGGGTAAACAGTTTGGCGCCCACCGTGGTGCTAAGGATAATAGTGGCAATTTGATACGAATCTCCATAACACACCCTATTTTAATCTTGTTCTTTTAAGTAATTTTTATTTCAGGTCAAAGTTTAAAATATCGAACTCCCAATCTGCTCCACTAGACGTGGATGCTGAGTCTGGTATGGCCCTCAGTAACGATGTGCCCCCTATCGACCCCAACAGAGTTCCGACCACGGACCCAATCGACTCTAACTCGCATGTGGCCATCAATGCAAATTTGCCTACCTATCTTGAGAACAGCATATGCGAGGAAGTCCATTCTACGCATGATGGTGAAGGTGATGGAATCAACTTGCGAGTAATCTTCGAAATGTTGCAGGCTCAACAAGCAACGATAGCCCTGTTGCTGAACCAGAGACGCGCCCCCAGCAGAGTCGAGTTCGAACTATTCTGGGAGAATGCTAGCAGAAACGAATCGATCATAGAGAGGCTGAATGAAGCCAAACCCGTGACCAATCCTAAGCTCATAAAGATGCTTGAGGAACTGACAAAACAGGTAGAATAGGGGGAAAATAAAATCGAAGCCAATGACAAAAAGGTGGAAACCTCCAATTCCAGGGTCGACCAAATCCCAGGAGCACCACCGATATTGAAGGGTCTGGATTCCAAGAATTTTGTTCAAAAACCTTTTCTTTCGAGCACAGCTCTGAAGCCAATCCCAAAGAAGTTCTGCATTCCTGAGATTCCTAAGTACAATGGAACGACTGACCCCAATGAGCATGTGACCTTCTACACGTTCGCCATTAAAGGGAACGACTTGGAGGATGATGAGATCGAGTCCGTGCTACGAAAAAAGTTCGGGGAGACTTGGTCAAAGGGAGGTATGATATGGTATCACAACTTACCCCCTAATTCTATTGACTCGTTTGCTATGCTTGCAGACTCCTTCGTGAAAGCGCACGCTGGGGCCATCAAGGTCGAGACCAGGAAGTCAAACCTTTTCAAAGTGAAATAGAGAGATAATGAGTTGCTCAGGGAATTCGTGTCCCGGTTTCAAATAGAACAAATGGACCTTCCTCCGGTCGCGAACGATTAGGTCATTCAGGAGTTCATCCAAGGACTCAATACTCGAAGTTCATTGGCCTCACTGCAGTTGAAGCAAAATTTGATAGAATATTCGGCGGTAACTTGGGCCGACGTCCATATTCAGTATCAATCAAAAATCAGGGTCGAAGATGATCAGCTTGGGGCCCCTTCCGGGTCCGTTTACCCCGTTAGAGTTGGTGGCAGATCAAAAAGAGACATTGATCATGAACCAAGATCGAATAAGGACCGGTATCTACCATACAATGGAGATGGAAGAGATAATGGTCTGGACGAAACCTTGTGAGAAATGACAGGAGGAATGAACGAATTCAAAATAGTCCGGGTCTCATGAGCAAAAACAGTTTTGACAGATCCGTCGGGCCTAAGCAAGCTCAAAGGTTATCAGAGTATAACTTCAACGTCGACGCTGCTGCCATCAGGCACATCAAAGTCACGAAGTGACCTCGACCTCTACAGTTCGACCTTGCTCAAAGGAACCCCAACCTAATATGCAAATATCATGGTACTCATGGCCACAGAACCAAAGATTGCCGACAACTAAGAGAGGAAGTAGCCCGGTTATTCAACAACAGACACCTGCGGGAGTTTCTGAGCGATAGATCCAAAAATCACTTCAAGAATAGGGACTCCAATAAGCAGACCGAGGAAGAGGAATCTCAGAATGTCATCAATATGATTATTGGTGGGGTCGACATCCCCAAGGGACCGATGGTGAAACGCACCAAAGTGTCTATCACAAGGGAAAAATGGACTGATGATTACATGCCAGAAGGAACTGTATCCTTCAATGACAAGGACACTGAAGGCATCATACAACTGCACAATGATGCACTGGTAATATTTGTACTCATAAATAAATCTCAAGTTAAGCGTGTGTTAATTGATCCAGGTAGCTCAGCCAATATTATCAGATCAAGGGTCATAGAATAGCTGGGTCTACAAGTCCAAATTGTGCCTGCTGTCCGAGTTCTAAACGGGTTCAACATTGCATGTGAGACCACTAAATGGGAGATAACGCTAGGGCAAACACTGTCGGAACCGTTAAAGAAACAAAGTTCTATGTGATCGAAGGAGATATGAGATACAATGCTATGTTTGGGAGGCCATGGATTCACAACATGAGGGCAGTGCCCTCAACATTGCACCAGGTGTTGAAATTCCCAACACTGGGAGGGATTAAAACAATTTTTGGAGAACAACTAGCCACAAAAGAGATGTTCGCGGTCGATGAGTTGGTCCCGATATTCGCACTTATGACACCAAAGGATCCGAGATCGGTCACCAAGGAAGAGACCAAATAGCAATCAACAACATAGGCCCTGACCGAACCAGAAAGGCAGGGGATGGGCGAGGATGGCGACTACAAAGTTCCCAGGTCTTTCATAGCTCTTGACAATTCCAATGCCACCAAATTAACGGTCGAAGAACTGAAGCAAGTCATATTGATCGAACATCTGCCTGATCGTAAGGTATACCAAGGCAGGGTTAAGCCCCGAGATCAGGAAAAATCTCATTGAATTTCTTATAGCTAACATAGATTGTTTCGCTTGGTCCCACCTTGACATGACAGGGATCCCGTCGGAAATAACTGCTCACAAGCTGAGTTTGGATCTAAAGTTCAACCCGGTCAAACAGAAAAGGAGGACTCAATCCGAAGTCAAGCATGCATTCATCAAAGACGAGGTATCTAAACTCCTTAGAATAGGTTCCGTTCGGGAACTTAAGTACCCGGATTGGTAAGCAAACTTAGTGGTAGTCCCTAAAAAGGGGAATAAATTAATAATGTGTGAAGACTATAAAGACTTGAACAAGGCATCCCCCAAGGACTCTTTTCCTTTGCCCAACATCGATCGCATGATCGATGCGACGGCTGGCCATGAGATCTTCAACTTCTCGATCCCTATTCCAGGTATAACCGGGGAATCGAGATCAACCCCGATAAAACCAAGGCCATAGAGGACATTACCGTGGTGGACAATGTCAAGGCCGTCCAAAGGTTTACCGAGCGCATAGCCGCCTTGGGTCAATTCATTTCAAGATCCTCCGACAAGAGCCATCGATTCTTCTCGTTATTGAAGAAGAAGAATAACTTCTCATGGACCCCAGAGTGCCAACAAGCCTTGGAAGAACTCAAGCTGTACCTTTGGACCCGCCTTTGCTTCATACTTCGAAAGTAGACGAGCAGTTGTCCTGTACTTGGCGGTATCCGAGATAGTGGTATGTTGAGACCTAGTCCAGGAAGAGGAAGGCATGCAATTTCGGATAGTGGTATGTTGAGACCTAGTCCAGGAAGAGGAAGGCATGCAATTTCCTATCTATTACGTTAGCAGGACTCTAGGCGAGGCCGAAACTAGGTATCCTCACCTGGAAAAATTGGCGCTCACTTTGCTAAGCGCCTCTAGGAAGTTAAAATTGTATTTTCAATGCCATCCTATATGTGTCATGACTACTTACCCGTTGAGGAACATAATGCATAAACCCAAGCTATCGGGATGATTGGCCAAATGGGCCGTAGAAATTAGCTGGTACAATATCGAATATCGATCCCGAACAACCTTCAACTCTCAAATTTTGGCGGACTTCATGGCCGACTTCACGCCGGCCCTTATACCCGAAGTCGAAAGCGAATTGTTTTTGAACTCGAGGACTTCCTCCGGAATCTGTACCCTCTTTATGGATGGTGCCTTGAATGCAAAGGGGTCCGGACTTGGCATCGTGTTAAAACCACCGACGGGTAATGTAGTTAGGCAATCTATTAGATCTTTAAAATTGACTAACAACGAGGCTGAGTATGAGGCCATGATTGCAGGTCTCGAACTAGTTAAAAGCCTGGGGACCAAGGTGATAGAAGCAAAGTGTGATTCTCTCCTTGTGGTAAACCAAGCCAATGGGATGTTCGAAGTCAAAGAGGAACAAATGTGAAGGTACCTGGATAAGCTACAGGTTACACTACATCGGTTCAAGGAATGGACCTTGCCACATATACCTTAGGACCAAAATAGCGAAGCCAATGCTCTTGTTAACTTGGGATCGTCGGTTGATAACGATGAATTCACCTCAAAAATGGCGTACAACTCATAAAATTGGTAGTGGAAGAAGGCTACACCGAGATAAACTCTACAAGCCTGACCTGGGACTGGGGAAACAAGTACATAGATTACCTGAAGATTGAAAGCTACCCTCGGATCCTAAAGAATCGGGAGCTCTGCGCACAAAGCCCGCCAGGTTCAGCCTGTCCAAGGACAACACCATATTCAGGAGAATGTTTGATGGACCACTCACCATATGTCTAGGACCGGAAGATACCGAATATGTTTTGACAGAGGGTCACGAAGGCACCTGTGGGAACCATTTGGGTGCCGAATCATTGATTCGTAAGATCATCAGAGTCGGCTACTACTGGATCGACATGGAGAAAGATGCAAAGGAGTTCGTGTGAAAATGCGACGGGTGTTAGAGATATGCATCGATGATTCTTCAGCTCGGGGAGCTACTACATTCAGTCTTGTCACCCTAGCCATTCATGAAATAAGGAATGGACATCGTCGGTCCCCTAGTAAGGCTCAATTTATATTATTTATGACTGACTATTTTTCTAAATGGGTGGAAACGCAGGCATTTGAGAAAGCTAGGGAGAAAGAAGTCATTGATTTTATTTGGGACCACATAATATGCCGGTTCAGAATGCCGGCCGAGATCGTGTGTGATAATGGGAAGTAGTTCATCGGTGAGTAAGTTTTTCAAGGGCCATAAGATCAAAAGGATCCTACCAACACCCTATCACCCTAGGGTGATCGGGCAGGCGGAGCCTACAAACAGAACCATACTCCAAAATCTTAAGAAGAGGTTGGTCGACGCTAAAGGAAAATGGAAGGAAATTTTGCCCGAAGTCCTATAGGCATATCGTACAACCTCAAAATCTAGTACGGGGGCCACCCCGTTCTCGCTGGTCTACGGTGCTGAAGCGTTAATACCGGTCGAAATAGGAGAACCGAGTCTCAAGTTTCGATATGCGACCGAAGAGCCAAATAATGAGGCCATGAGCACGAGCCTGGAACTATTGGACGAAAGTCGCGAAGCCACCTTCGTCCGATTAGCCGCCCAAAAACAACGGATTGAAAGGTATTATAACCGGAGAGCCAACCTCCGACACTTCAATATCGGGGACTTGGTTTTATGAAAGGTGACACTGAACACCCCGAACCCAAATGAAGGGAAGCTGGGACAAAATTTGAAAGGTCCATATTGAATTATCGAGGTCACCGGCTAAGGATTATACAAACTCGAAGCAGTGAATGGTGAGCGACTACCGATCAACTGGATAGTAACTAACATAAAACGATACTACTGCTAAGGTATGACCCCATTCTTTATTTTCTTTACATGTGTTACGAATTGGACTGATGCTTGCAGGCAACAACCAAAGAATGATGCGGCTTTAAGGCCTGAAAGCGCGCGTTGCACTCTTTTTCCCTTGAACCGGTTTTGTCCCAAATGGGTTTTCCGGCAAGGATTTTAATGAGGCAATGGTATATCGTGCTAACTTAGAATTGAAGACCGATTATGAATCAGAGTCGAGGATCACATCAACAGTATCTGGACCCTCTCTACGATCGGCCTCGAATAGTGGGGCCATCACCCTCGGATAATAATTTTAGCAAGGAAGGAAGCTTTCTGCTAGAACAGTTTGGGTTCGGTGGATAGGATTTATTGAAAGGGCCAAATAGTCAAATGAACCATGCCCACATAGACCACTTAAGTCATATATATATATATATATATATATATATATATATAATTTTTTAAATTTGTTTTACATCTTTAGTCATAACACTAAGCTTCTACACATTTTCAATCTTGTATGTTGCGCACAAAAATGAAAGAAAGTTTCTACCTTGCAAATACATAATTTTGTCCCTTAAGACTATTATATTTTGTTCCTTAAGGATATTAAGCCCAAGGCTACCTCTATCCAGATCCAAGAGATCACCCCACTCGGGGACTGTCGTCCAAGCCAAACTCGGACGGCTCGGGTTATCGAAGACCAGGGGCACAAAAACCTATTAGGTAGTGCCTAAACTTTAAAAGCTATGGCCACTCCCACTCGGGGACGGTCGTCCTAGGCAAGCCTGGACGGCTCAGGTATCGAAGCCCGGGATACAAAGCCTATTAGGAAAAACCCAAACTCAAAAGGCTAAGGCCATCCCAGAAACGGCTCGGAGACGTCCAAAGCCCGTAACCAAAACGTAAGGCCTTCAAAAATTCCAAACCGGTTCAAAGGCTACCCTTGGCATAATTATAATCTAGAAACATCTAAGTAAGCACATTGAGGAAAGCTTCTGGTCATACCAAGCCCCCCCCCTCCCCACGAGCTTTAAACAAAATTACATCGAAAATGAGCTTTGTTCGAACCTCCAAACAAGACCCTATGACTACGATTTATTCCGTGCTAAGGAATTCGAAATCTTTGAAATCATAAAGAAGGAGCCGAAAGAAACAAACTCAAAAATTGCCAAAGTGAAAAAAGACTTATATACGAATATTCCGAAAAACATCTTTACAAAGGCCAAACGGCCTCAACAAAATATACAAAAATAAAAAATCAAAGAATAATCTACAAGGCACCTAAGCCTGATCCTCGCCGGAGCCGACCTCATCACCAAGGCCATCAGGGTCTTCTCTATCCTCGGATTCGCTGGAGCGCTCAGAGCCTTCCTCGTCCTCAGGATCATCCAACTTCTTGTTCTTGGCCTCGAGCCTCTTAGCATTTTTTATCTCGGCCGATAGGTTGAAACCTCGAGCATGAACCTCCTTGAGAACCCCTTGAGGATTGCCACTTCACATACTCGACAGTGACTTTCAGGCAATGCTAGGCTGCCTCAGCGTTAGCTCTGTACTGAAGCACCATCTCTTTGGCATCGGCCATAGTTGTTTCGGTCACTAACTTAGCTATTTTAAGCTCCTAGCCAAGGGCATCTTGTTCAGCGACAGTCGACCCCAGTTGAGACTGGAGGTCTTTGATTTTTTGGGATCGGGCCTCAGCTTTTTCCCTCGCCGCTCAAAGGTGGGCCTCCGCTGAGGCTAGCTGCTCCCGGGCAGTTTCTTTCTCTGAAGTCAATAGATCCATTTTGCCCTTCCACTGTTGGGCCATGGCCTTGACCTTGTTCATCTTGGCTCGAAGCTGGTCGATCGGTCAAGCTTTTGCTTGGACTGCAGGTTTTGACCGTTAGTCGCCATGTTTAACTCATCATCACTAACTTCAATGATTTTTACCTGTTCCACCAGGTCGGCATGTTCTTTCTGAGCCGCGTCCAACTCAGCCCAGAGGTTTGTGAGTTCTCCTTCGCGTTGCTCGCTGAGAAGCTTATACATGTCCCTCTTCTCAGCAAGTTGTTTGACCTCAGCCTCGAGTTGGCTATGCTCGGCCCGGTACCGGAGAAAGGTTTCGTGGTTGAGTATCGAGGCCTTAAAAACTGTGAGAAAGAAAAGCCATTATAGTTATCAAAAACTAAATTCGAAGATAAAGAGTGTAATAACACCTTACCCGGTTTAGCGCCTGTTGTGTTTCGTTGAACAAGAATGGCGCCTCTATGTCGTTCATTTTTGCCCGGTCTTCTTCTGTTACCTGGCACCGGAGGTAGCTAGTTACCCCGACATGGGCAAAAAGAACCAAGGCATCCTCTAGGACGGTGATAATTAAATGATCGCTTCTGGCCAGGATCCATGCTCGGAGCAGGGAACCGGTTGATCAACCTTGGGCTTGAGTTCGGCCTGCCGACCTCCGAGGATGGACTTTTCCGCGGCACCTCTAAGTTCCCCAATCCGGAGATATATTCTAGGGCGGTTGAGTCCACATCATCAAAGAAGCAACGGAGGGGATCGTTCGCTCCATGAACCCCTTCATTGGATCACCCATTCGTTGCTCGAGCTTCATCGAACATGGACTCTGTAAACGAGGGTGATCCCAAAATTTTATATTACACTGGGGGGGGGGGCAATGTCTTGAGAGGTCTCGGTCCTCACCATAGCACCAGCCTCATGAAATTGAGGGGGATTAGCCTCAGTTGTATCCCCCTCGGCTGTCATCCGTTCCTCGGGGACAGACGACTCACAGGCCATAAAAAGTTCGTCCTCCTTGGGCTCGTCCCTGAGTCGGTAGAGTAATTTCGAGTCAAGCACTCGGGAGTTGGAGTTTTCCTTTGGCTTATGAGCCAACCTTCTCCTCAGTTTCTTTTGCTCCGAGCTTGGGGAACTCGGAGCCCTCTTCCTTGTCCTCTCTCCTACTGCGTCTCCAGGCTGCCCCAAAGCGGAAGGACCAGCAGGCAGATCTTTGCCCCCTACCAAGGGCCTAAGCTCGATGGTCTTAGGCAAGCCTACAAGAAAGAGAAACGAAGCGGTAAAGACATAGTGTTGAAAAAGAAAGTCTAGTGAATCTTACTGTGAGAACAGGCCTCCCAACGACCCTTCGAGAGATCGATTCACGAGCGCTCGGCATAAGGCATCTGCGAACAAATGCCCTCGATCAACTCCTTGAGCCGAGGAATGGCATTTGGGACTCGAGCGAGGGCTGCAACATAGATAATACCGGTGAGAAAAAGGAAGATAAAAGTAAAATCGACATTTAAAAGGGAGTTATACTTACGTGACTTGTTCCACTTCTCGGGGAATGACCTCCACTCGGCAGGGATCAAGTCAGCGGTCCTCGCCAGCATAAAGCATCCCTGCCAGCCTCGATCTCGGTCCTCTTCGATTCTTGAAGATGAGGCTTTACTGGCTCGACATACAAGCTTTATCAGT
>MCJB01019159.1:45250-61992 GCA_002018475.1 Nicotiana obtusifolia | reverse complement strand
CTAAGAACGAAAATTTAAGATTTGAAAGCCAATCCGATGTCGGAATTTAATAATTTTTGTATGGGTGAACTCGTGATGAGGTTAGGAACCCGTTGAGGTGAAAATAAATGAATTTCGAGAAGTGGGCCCGAGGCTCGGGTTTTGGTAATTTCGGGATTTCTTAGTAATTTTGATTATTTTCGCGTAGGCTTTGTTCCCTCGACATATTGTGACGTAATTATTTTGAATTTGGATAGATTCGACGCAAGTGGAGGCCAATTAAAAGGGCAAGGGCGTCGTGGGCTAAGGATTTGGCCGGGTTGAGGTGAGTAATGATGTTAAATGATGTTCTGAGGGTGTGAAACCCCGGATTTGCACATCGTAGTGCTATATTGAGTTGAGACTCGCGCTCGATGATGAGCGTGGGGTCGTTTACTACTGGGGACTGTGACTTGGTCCGTCCCGATTGATGATTTTACTATGCAATTAATTGAAACTTACGTGTTATCATCATCATTTGGGCTTCTTGCCGGTTATGTGAACCCTTCAGGAGTATTATTTGGGCTTCGTGCCGGTTACGTGAACCCTTCAGGGGTAATGTATCACTGTTTTCTAACTGATTTGATTCATTTCTTAAACTCAGTTTTGGAATTTGAATGACTTTCAAATGATGTAAATGGGATCGGGTGGCACGCCGCCACGGAATATGATAAATTGTATCGGGTGACACGCCGTCACGAGATATTACGCTACTGCACCCCCCACAGTAAGCGCCTGGTACCCATGGGAATGGATGACACGCCGTCACGAGATATGACTTGGCCAGTCATGCTGTTTTCTTTTACTTCATGTTATTGACTTGATTATTTACATGTTTTATCGTTTCATTATGGATTGTTGTATGCCTTATATGTTTCCTTACTCTCAGTTGTTATTTATAATTATTACTCACTGAGTTGGAAGTACTCACATTACTCCC
The DNA here is from genome assembly GCA_002018475.1 of Nicotiana obtusifolia. Taxonomy (NCBI): domain Eukaryota; kingdom Viridiplantae; phylum Streptophyta; class Magnoliopsida; order Solanales; family Solanaceae; genus Nicotiana; species Nicotiana obtusifolia. Next base: position 61,034 of record MCJB01019159.1, on the reverse strand, counting down.
TGCACCATGTGTGCAGATTCAGGCGTTATTGATTCCGCTCTGAGGTATTGACTACTACTGTCAGCGCGATGATTCAGAAACTACGAGGTAGCTGTTGGCGTCCGCAGCCCCGTATCTCTTTTATCTTGTTATTTCCAGTATCTTCAAACAATTGTGCCAAGATATTGTAATAGTAATCTTATTATTAGGATTTTCATTAGTTGCTCATGACTTTGTGACACCCCGGTTCGGGCTGTAGTCGAGATGATTCACTACATTTTTCTGCAAATTACTGTTATTAAACCGTACTTATATTATTTTCATATTGTTTAACTATTTGAATGAAGTTTAGTTTGAATTGGCTGGCCTTGTCTTCATGAGAGGCGCCAGCACGATCATGGTTGGGATGTTGGGTCGTGACAGCTTGGTATCAGAGCCTAGGTTACATAGGTCTCACGAGTCATGAGCGGGTTTAGTAGAGTCTCGCGGATCGATACGGAGACGTCTGTATTTATCTTCGAGAGGCTGCAGAACCTTTTTAGGAAAATTCCATATTCTTGAAATTCTTATCGTGCGAACTTGTTGATCCGAGTATTAAAACTTCTTCTATCCTGTTCTCTCATAGATGGTGAGGCCGAGAACTACCAGAGAAATAGACGACCACCAGTGCCAACCACTGAGGCCACCGGAGGCCGTGGACGCGGTCGTGGTCGTGGTAGAGGCAGAGCGGCAGGGGGAGCATCTGCTGATCCACCAGCTGCCCCAGCTCAAGAACAGGCTCCAGCAGCACCAGCTGAGCCAATGGTGATTCCAGGTATTCAGGAGGCCTTAGCCCAGATCTTAACTGTTTGCACTGGCCTGGCTCAGGCAGTTTCAGCCAACACAGTGGCAACTACTTCATAGGCCGGGGGAGGCAGTCAGACTCCAGTTGCCCGTACACCTGAGCAGGTAGTGCAGGGACTTCAGATGCCGGGGGCACCTCCAGCCCAGCCAGTTGCACCGGCTCAGGAATTCATAGTGCCAGTTATGTCAGATGATGAGCAGCGTCGCCTTGAGAGGTTTGGCAGACTCCAGCCTCCGTCATTCAGTGGTGCTGAGGGCGAGGATGCCCAGGGTTTTCTTGATAAGTGTCAGCGAATGCTCCGGACAGCTGGGATTCTTGAGTCTAGCGGGGTGGCATTCACCACCTTTCAGTTTATGGGAGCTGCCTTTAATGGGTGGGAGGCGTATGAGAGGCGTAGGCCGGTTAATGCAGCGCCCCTTACTTGGCAGTAGTTCTCCTCTCTTTTCTGGGAGAAGTATGTGCCGCAGTCTCGCAGAGAGGAGCTGCGTAGACAGTTCGAATGGCTGCTACAGGGGGATATGACTGTGTCGCAATATGAGTCAAAATTTTCTGAGTTGGCTCGACACGCTGTCTGGATGGTTCCGACTGATCGTGAAAGGATCAGGAGGTTTGTGGATGGCCTTAACTATAATCTCCGTATTCTTATGACCAGGGAGAGAGTATTGGGCGCTACTTTTGAGGAAGTGGTCGATATAGCTCACGAGATTGAGATGGTTCGCCGTCAGGAACGAGAGGAGAGGGAGGCTAAGAGGGCTCGAGGATCGGGTAATTACAGTGATACCCCTTCGAGAGGCCAGTTTCAGCAAGGTAGAGGTCGTTCCTTCAAGCCTGCTCAGCTAGTCCGCCCAGGGTATAGTGGGGCATCTGCAGGTCGTGATTATCATGGATTGCAGCAGGGCCAGCCATCACTCAGCACCCTCCCAGCTCATGCTCCGTCAGCTCAGGGTCCTTCTAGGCCGATTGCATTTGCTAGTGCACCAATGAACTGTTATGAGTGTGGCGAGAGGGCCATATGCGGAGGTATTGTCCTTATCGTGGTGCTAGATCGTCCCAACAGAGGGGTCAACCCTCGACTGCCGATCCAGTTACCTCACCACCCGCCCAGCCAGTTAGGGGTGGAGGTCAGGCAGCCAGAGGCCGCCCAAGAGGGGGAGGTCGAGCAGGTGGTGGCCAGGCCCGATTCTATGCTATCCCAGGCAGGACAGATGCCAGTGCTTTAGATGCCGTTATTATAGGTATTGTATCAGTCTGCCACGAAGATGCCTCTGAATTATTTGATCCCGGTTCCACTTATTCATATGTGTCCTCATATTTTGCTCAATATTGGGGTATGCCCCGGGTGTTTCTTGCTTTACCTGTTTATGCGTCTACCCCGGTGGGCGATACTGTTGTTGTGGACCGTGTGTACCGGTCATGTGTAGTAACTATCGGGGGTCTGGAGACCCGAATGGACCTATTGCTACTAAGCATGGTAGATTTTGATGTCATTTTAGGCATGGAATGGCTATCTCCATGTCGTGCTATTTTAGACTGTCATGCCAAGAAAGTTACTTGGCTATGCCGGGTGTACCGCGGATCGAGTGGCGTGGCGTGACCGATTATATTCCTAGTAGGGTGATATCATACTTGAAAGCCCAGCGTATGGTTGGGAAGGGTTCCCTTGCATACCTAGCGTTTGCGAGGGATGTTGGAGCTGAGACTCCAAGCATCGATTCTGTTCTAATTGTGCGGATTTTCCTGATGTATTTCCTGCAGACCTGCCGGGCATGCCACCGGACAGGGATATTGATTTTGGCATTGACCTGGTGCCGGGCACTCAGCCCATCTCTATTCCACCGTATCGTATGGCATCAACAGAGTTGAAGGAGTTGAAAGAGAAACTTCAGGAACTCTTAGATAAGGGGTTCATTCGGCCTAGTGTGTCACCTTGGGGTGCACCGGTTCTATTTGTGAAAAAGAAATATGGCACGATGAGAATATGCATCAATTATAGGCAATTGAACAAGGTAACAATCAAGAACAAATATCCTTTGCCTCGCATCGATGATTTATTTGACCAGCTTCAGGGAGCACGAGTGTTCTCTAAGATTGATCTCTGTTCAGGATATCACCAGTTAAAGATCAGGGATGCAGATATTCTTAAGACTGCTTTCCGGACTAGATATGGCCACTACGAGTTTCTTGTTATGTCTTTCGGGCTAACCAATGCCCCAGCAGCGTTCATGCAGTTAATGAACAATGTATTTCGGCCTTATCTGGATTCGTTCGTGGTGGTATTCATTGATGATATTCTGGTATACTCGCGTAATCAGGAAGAGCACGCAGAATATTTGCGAGTTGTATTACAGAGACTGAGGGAGGAGAAGCTTTATGCAAAATTCTTTAAGTGCGAGTTTTGGCTCAATTCAGTGGCTTTCTTGGGGCACGTGGTGTCCAGCGAGGGTATACAGGTTGACCCAAAGAAGATAGAGGCGGTCCAGAGTTGGCCTTGACCGTCCTCGGTCACAGAGATTCGTAGCTTTCTTGGGTTGGCAGGCTACTATCGCCTGTTTGTTCAGGGTTTCTCATCCATTGCGTCCCCTTGACCAAATTGACCCAGAAGGGTGTTCCATTTGTATGGTCGGACAAGTGTGAGGAGAGCTTTCAAAAGCTCAAGACAGCCTTAACCACAGCTCCAGTATTGGTTCTACCATCAGCCTCAGGTTCCTATACCGTGTATTGTGATGCCTCAAGAATTGGGATCGGTTGTGTACTAATGCAGGAGGGTAGAGTTATTGCTTATGCTTCTCGTCAGTTGAAGCCTCATGAGAAGAACTACCCCGTGCATGATTTGGAGCTGGCTTCCATAGTTCATGTTTTAAAGATTTGGAGGCATTACTTATACGGCGTATCTTGTGAGGTGTTCACTGATCATCGTAGCCTTCAACATTTGTTCAAGCAGAAGGATCTAAATTTGAGGCAGCGAAGATGGCTGGAATTGCTCAAGGATTACGATATTACTATACTATACCATCTAGGAAAGGCCAACGTGGTGGCCGATGCTTTGAGCCGAAATGCAGTGAGCATGGGGAGTTTGACATACCTTCCAGTTGGAGAGAGACCTCTCGCAGTCGATGTCCAGACCTTAGCCAATAGGTTTGTGAGATTAGACATCTCGGAATCCAATCGGGTATTGGCTTGCGTGGTTTCTCGGTCTTTGTTACACGATCGCATCAGGGAGCGTCAGTATGACGATCCCCATTTTCTTTTCCTTAAGGACAGAGTCCAGTATAATAATGCTAAAGATGTGACCATAGGCGACGATGGAGTGTTGAGGATGCAGGGCCGGATTTGTGTACCCAATGTGGATGGGCTCCGAGAGTTGATTCTAGAGGAGGCCCATAGCTCCCGGTATTCCATTCATCCGGGTGCCGCAAAGATGTACTAGGATTTGAAGCAACATTATTGGTGGAGAAGGATGAAGAAGGATATTGTGGGATTCGTAACTCGGTGTCTCAACTGTCAGCAAGTAAAATATGAACATCAGAGGCCGGGTGGTTTGCTTCAGCAGATAGCTATTCCGGAGTGGAAATGGGAGCGGATCACTATGGATTTTGTTGTTGGACTCCCACGGACTTTGAAGAAGTTCGATGCTATTGGGTGATTGTGGATCAGCTGACCAAGTCCGCGCACTTCATTCCTGTGTGTACTACATATTCTTCAGAACGGTTGGCAAGGATTTATATCCGAGAGATTGTCCGGCTACATGGTGTTCCAGTTTTAATCATTTCAGATAAAGGTACTCAGTTTACTTCGCAGTTCTGGAAAGCCGTGCAGAGGGAGTTGGGTACTCAGGTGGAATTGAGCACAACATTTCATCCTCAGACGGATGGGCAGTCAGAACGTACCATTCAGATACTCGAGGACATGTTGCGTGCATGTGTTATTGATTTCAGAGGTTCATGGGATGAATTTCAACCCCTTGCAGAGTTCGCTTATAACAACAGCTATCAGTCAAGTATTCAGATGGCTCCGTATGAGGCTCTGTATGGGAGACGGTGTAGATCTCCGGTTGGTTGGTTTGAGCCCGGCGAAGCTAGGCTATTGGGGACTGACTTGGTTCAGGATGCTTTAGAGAAGGTGAAAATAATCCAGGAGAGGCTCCGAACAGCGCAGCCGAGGCAAAAGAGTTATGCCGACAGGAAGGCTCGAGATGTGTCCTACATGGTTGGCGAGAAGGTCTTGCTGAAGGTTTCGCCCATGAAAGGCGTTATGAGATTCGGGAAGAAAGGGAAACTGAGTCCTCGGTTCATGGGGCCATTTGAGGTGCTTCGAAGGATCGGGGAGGTGGCTTATGAGCTTGCTTTGCCACCCAGTATGTCAAGTGTACACCTAGTATTTCATGTTTCCATGCTCCGGAAGTATATTGGAGACCCGTCTCATATTTTGGACTTCAGCACGATTCAGTTACATGATAATTTGACCTATGAGGTGGAGCCAGTGGCGATTTTGGATCGTCAGGTTCGGAAGTTGAAGTTCGGAGATAGCTTCAGTGAAAGTTCAATGGAGAGGTCGGTCCGTGGAGGAGGCTACCTGGGAAACCGAGCAGGAGATGCGGAGCAGATACCCTCACCTATTTGAGACTTCAGGTATGATTCTTGACTCGTTCGAGGACGAACGTTTGTTTAAGTGGGGGAGAATGTAACGACCCAACTAGTCGTCTCGTGGGTTACCACTCCGTCTTCCCCATTTCTACTTCATTTATTCTTTGTTATCCGTGTTTTATATAATCGGGTTGAGTAGTTTGCGTTCGGAGTGAATTTGGTAAGAAATGAGACACTTAGTCTCTTTTAAGAAGGTTTAAGTTGGAAAAGTCAACCGGATGTTGACTTATGAGTTAGAGAGTTCGGATGTGAATCTCGATGGTTCGGTCAGCTTTGGGAGGTGATTTATGACTTAGGAGCGCGATCGGAATTGATTTTGAAGGTCCGGTGTAGAATTAGGCATGAATTGGCGAAATTAGAATTTTGGCGATTTCCGGTCGATAAGCGAGATTTTGATCCGAGGTTCGGAATGGAATTCCGAAAGCTGCTGTACCTCTGATATGTGAATTAGGACGTGCGTGTAAAGTTTCAGGTCATTCGGACGTGGTTTGGTTAGGTTTAGATCAAATAACGACTTAGACGATTTTGATATCCTTAGGCTCGAACCCAACGTGAATTTGGTGTTGAGAGGTTTCTTTGAGCGTTCCGAAGGTTGGAACAAGTTTGAATAATGATATGGGATATGTTGGCGTGTTTGGTTGAGGTTCCAGAGGCCTCGGGTGAGTTTTGGGTGGTTAAACGGATTAAACTATCGTTGGAAAAACAAAAGTTGCAGAAAAACCAGGTGAGAATGCGGACCGCATATCTCAAATGCGGACCGCATATCTCACAGTGGAGTCGCAAACACAAACAGAAATCTGGGCAACCAAAATGCGGCCAGAATGCGAACCGCAAACCTGAAATGCGAACCGCATATTTGACAGTGGAGGTCGCATACTGAGACAGAAACTTGGACAAAAATCTACGTCAGGAATGCGACGAGAATGCGATCGCAAACCATGAAATGCGAACCGCAAACCATGCTTTGTGTTGATTTCGCGGTGAAGGCTAGGGCTATCTTCGCGATGGCTACGTCAAATATGCGAACCGCATACCTGTTATGCGACAGGTATGCGATCGCATATTTGGTCGGGCCAGGGTGTTTTAACTCGATTTTTGACCACTCTATAAATAGAACTCAGAGCCCATTTTGCCATGCAAAACCCATTCCCGTTACCCACAAAGAGAAACACCCCCAAACACCATAGAATCACAACAGATCAACCTCAAACTATATCCAAAGGGAGAATTTCTTGAACAAGCTCTTAAGGAAAGGAGCTTTGACCATCTTGAACGTAGTTGGAGCTAGGGAACTCAGATTGAAGCGAAATCTTGAAGGATTTTTGGAAGATTTTCAAGAGAAATCTCGGGGTAAGTGTTCCTAACTCAATTATGGAGGAATTACCTCAGTTTATCACCGTTTTTAGCAATTAATTGATGATCTAAGTTGGGAAAATGGTGGAAAGCCCTAAAGTTTAGATTCGAGGGTTGGAAGTCGAACCGATGTCGGAATTCGACAAATTTTATATGGTTGAAATCGTGAGGAGATAAGAAACCTGTTGAGGTGATAATTATCAAATTTCGAGAAGTGGGCCCGGGGCTTGGGTTTGCTAATTTCGGGATTTTTTTAGTATTTTTGACTGTTTTCGCTTGGGCTTTGTTCCCTCAACATATTGTGACATAATTATTCTGAATTTGGATAGATTCGACGCACGTGGAGGCCAATTCAAAGGGCAAAGGCGTCGCGGGATAAGGATTTAGCCGGTTTGAGGTGAGTAATGATCTTAAATGATGTTCTGAGGGTTTGAAACCCCGGATTTGCACATCGTAGTGCTATATTGAGTTGAGATACACGCCCGGTGATGAGCATGGGATTGTTTACTACTGGGGATTGGGACTCGGTCCATCCCGATTGATGATTTTACTATACATTTGACTGAAACATACTTGTTATCATCATGATTTTGGCTGATTTCCGTATTTGGGCTTCGTGCCGGTTATTTGAACCCTTCAGGGGTATTATTTGGGCTTCGTGCCGGTTATGTGAACTCTTCAGGGGTATTTATCACTGTTTCCTCACTGTATGAATTCATTACTTGAACTCAGTCATGTGGGTCTTCCATTTTTTTACAACTCAGCCACTTTGCTCAGTTTTTGAGGTTACATAATATTTTAAATGATGTTTTGGGCTGAGAACTACTGTTTTACTATGCCCGAGGGGCATGAGATAATTTTTCTGACTGAGTGCGGCCAAGGGCCAAATGTGAGGTTTTACTGAGTAATATGAGGCCAAGGGCCTGAGATTTTAAATGATATTTTTAAATAATTTTTAAATGGATCGGGTGGCAAGCCGCCATGGGATATGATATAAATGGATCGGGTGGCACGCCGCCACGGATATGATATAAATGGACCAGGTGGCGCGCCGCCACGGATATGACATAAATGGATCGGGTGGCACGCCGTCACGGGATCGGGTGGCACGCTGCCACGAGATATTGCGCCACTGCACCCCCCACAGTGAGCGTAGGGTACCCATGGGAACGGGTGACACGCCGTCACGAGATATGACTTGGCCAGTCATGATATTTTCTCTTACTTCATGTTATTGACTTGATTATTTACATGTTTTACTGTTTCATTATGGATTGTGGTATGCCTTATGTGTTTCCTTACTTTCAGTTGTTATTTATAATTATTACTCACTGAGTTGGAAGTACTCACATTACTCCCTGCACCATGTGTGCAGATTCAGGCGTTATCGGTTCCGCTCCGAGACATTGATTACTACTGTTAGAGCGGCGACTTAGAGACTACGAGGTAGCCGTTGGCGTTCGCAGCCCCGTATCTCTTTTTTCATGTTATTTCCAGTATCTTCAAACAATTGTGCCAAAGATATTGTAATAGTAATCATATTATTAGGACTTTCATTAGTTGCTCATGACTTTGTGACACCCCGGTTCGGGCTGTTGTCGGGATGGTTCACTATATTTTCCGCAAATTACCGTTATTAAACCGTACTTATATCATTTTCGTATTGTTTATTTGTTTGAATGAAGTTTAGTTTGGATCGGCTGGCCTTGTCTTCATGAGAGGCGCCATCACGATCATGGTTGGGATTTTGGGTCGTGACAAGGTTGTAATTAAGTGAAATATGATTGGTTTTTGTATGTGTTTTATATTATTGATATGGCTTTTAATATGTGGTTCATATTCTTCCGTTAAATAATTTTTATGAGCTACATGTCACCCGTAAATTGAGAATTTTCTGAGTAATAAATAGTTGCCAATAAAGTGGTTTGTTTATTTGAACTCATGAAAAATTCTTTATAAATTCATACATGTGTAATTATGTCAATTCATGGATTGAGAATTATGATTAATAAGTAGGATCCACAAAAATGGTCTATAGATTAGAGTCATTGAATACGTTTAATGGAACATGTGAAAGTTGTCCTTGATAAATCTATACTTATGGTGGATGTTTTAACTATACAAAGAGTTTTATCTTTGGGTACTAGTGGCACCAACTCCATCCATGAGAAGAGATATTGAGTTTTCACCGAAATGGGAGAAAATATAATATCTTGGGTTCTTATGTGTTTAATAAAAGGATAATTTATTACAAAATGAGGTAATATTTATCCTAGAAATAGGAAGAACAATATATACCTTGAGTTTATAGTATAATCATAAGGAGAATGGAAATTCATATCATATTTATTTTAATTCATGAAACTGCTTAAAAGAGTTATTCTCTGAGTTTGGTTACAGGCTGGTGGTCATGAATTTGATTTAACTCCGATTAACTTGAAACTTGGTAGGTTCATCGAAAACGATCAAGTGAGTAAAACTCACTATTATGCAGTGAATCATGCTGTTTTTCAGCATTTTGAGGTCGTATAGATGAGTTAGGTCGTTTAGATTAGTTTTCAAGCAGTTTAATTAAATTAAATTTGTTATAAATATGAAAAATTATTCTTTATATATCGACTACATTAGTGTTAAATCTGGAACATGATGACACATGATGATTTAACTTGATATGATATATAGCAAGAATGCAAATCACATGGATTTAATCCTAAATACGCCAAAAATAATTTATTCGAATTGGTCTAGTTTTTTGGCTATCGTGAATTTTACGATCTTCGAATGACCTGAAATTTGGTAAGATCATCGGGAACGATCAGTTAAGAAGAACTCACTGCGATACAGTGAATCACATCATATTTTGACGATCCCGACGATTCGGGATCGTCTAGACGAGTTTTTTTGGAAATTTGGCAGATTAAATGTGATTTACATACAAAAAGTCATTCTTTCTATCATTTTATTTATTTCTAATCTGGAACATGACGGTATATGATAAGTGTAACGACCCAACCGGTCGTTTTGCTTTCTACATCTTCGTTCCCCTAAATAAGACTCCTCGTGGGTGCTTTTACTGTTTTATGACTTGCGGGGATGGTTAGCTCAGAATTTGGAAGGGTTCGGGTTGAAATCGCAATACTTGATTCCTTAAGGCTAGCTAAAAAGGGCTAAGTTTGACTTGAATCAACGTTTTGAGTAAACGACCTCAGAATCGGGATTTGACGGTTCCAATAGGTTTGTACGACGATTTTAGACTTGGGCGTATGTTCGGATCGAATTTTGGATGATCGGGGAGCATTTTGGCGCTTAATATAGATAGTTGGCGCCTTGAAGGTTTTAAAGTTTTTTTAAATTTGGTTTGGAGTACGTTTTCATATTATCAAGGTCCGTTTGGTATTCCGGGCCTGAGAATAGTTCCACATGGTGATTGAGACTTGCAAGAAAAATTTGGTATCATTCCGAGTAGTTTAGATACGAATCGGCGCATCCGGAGTAAGTTGGAAGAATTTGAAGTTCATATTTTGATCCTATTGGTTTTGGGTTGCGATTCTTAGTTTTTGTGTCGTTTTCCGCATTCTGAAAGTTCGATCGAGTCCGTCTCATGTTTACGAACTTTTTGGTATGTTTGGGCGAGGCCTCGGGGGCCTCAGGTGCCATCCGGGAAATGCACAGATTGAACTTGGACTCAAAAAGGCTGCTGGTGCACCAGATCTGGTGTGCTTGCACCTGCTAGCATTTGGCCGCAGGTGCGAGCCAGCAAATGCATCTATTTGGCCGCAGAAGTGGCCTTGTAACTTTAGCTAGTGGTCCGTAGAAGCGGCCCTGCTTCTGCGATGAAGAGCCACAGGTGAGCGAAGGCCGCAGATGCGCTTCGCGTTCGTAGAAGCGGGATCAGGTCCGCAGAAGCGGCCAGCACTGTGCCCAAGGAATTCCACAAAAGTGAACATAGTTCCGCAGAAGCGGTACCGCAAGTGCGGCCCAGGGACCGCAGGTGCGAAGTTCTGCTGGGCGGAACCTTCAATAAAGTCGGGACTCAGCTATTTTGAGTTCATTTATTGCATTCTTTGGGCGATTGTTGGAATTCTTAGAGAGGGGTTTTCACTAGCTATTTGGAGGTAAGCAATTTCTATCCCATGTGAGTTAAATACACAGATTATTGGTGGATTTTAACATGTAAATTTATGAAAATTATGGGTTTAGATGAAAACCCCATGTTTTGATAAAATTGGGATGTAACCATGAAAATGGTTATGGAATTAAGTGAAAATTATATATTTGAGTTCGTGAGGTTATGGGTAACAACTTTCTTCGAAAATTTCTGAAATCCGAGCACGTGGGCCTAGGAATGAATTTTAGGAATCCTTCAATTGGGGTTGGGTAATCACTTTAATAGTTAGAATATGAACTTTTGAATATGTATTGATTACTTTATATATAATTTGACTAGTTGGGATTGTTCGGCACTGAATTGAGGCTCTAGAGCAAAATTGTGATTGGAAAGTGAGGCTTGAGACGAGGTAAGTCCTTTGTTTAACCTTATAAGAAAGAAGTTTCCCCATAGGTGATTTAAATTAATATTTGCTTCAAATTGTGGAGGATAGGTACGCACGAGGTGATGAGAGTCTGTGTGTAGCTACTATTCATGCTCATGTCCGGATAGTTTAGGACTCAAATCATGAATTACTTATAATGTTTGCACCTTATTTGTTAATTTAGTGTCTAAATTGTATTAGAACTTTTTAGAGGAATTGTAAAAGACCGATCTGCACTTACTTGAATTTTTGCAGATTACTTGACCGTTAATGGGAATTTTACTACACAATGTATTAGCCTTGTTATAACGTTTAAGTCAAATGCATATAAAGTATCCTCTCTTCTTGTGGAAAGGACCGAACGCCTCGGCAATAGATAGATGCATCTATAGATTGTGCCGCACGTCCCTCGGAAGTGTACACGTTATTTTGGATCGAACCGTACAACCTCGGCATATATCGTGCCTAATAATACTCGGAGCTTAATCATACTTGATATTATTTTGTGGCTTACGAGGTTACACTTATCAATGACGGGAATTTATTTGGAATTTATTAATTTGTGAAAGAATTATTTGCATCTACTTGTTAATGGGTTATTATTATTATTTACATAACTCATGCTTATTTAGAATTTCTATATTCATATTGTTAGCCCATAGTGTCTAAGCCGACCCCTCGTCACTACTTCTTCGAGGTTAGACTAGATACTTACTGGGTATATGTTGTTTATGTACTCACGCGACACTTCTGCACTAATCGTGCAGGATCTAAGGCAGACGCATCTGGCGGTACTACCGACGCGCATCCCAGATATGGGGCTCGATTGCGATTCTGAGAAATGGATTAGTCTCGTTATGTCATTTGAGACTTGTACGCAAAAGTTGACATCATTCCGGGTTGATTTGATATGTTTCGGCGCGAGTTATAGAAGTTAAAAGTTCATTAAGTTCAATTTAAGGTGCGATTCATAGTTTTGATGTTGTTTGATGTGATTTGAGGCTTCGATCAGGTCCACGTTATGTTTTGGAACTTATTGGTATGTTCGGACGGGGTCCCGAAGGGCTCGGATGAGTTTCGGATATGTTTGGGTTGTGTTGCTTGCGTTTTTTATGTTGCTACGTCGTTTCTTCAAGAATAAATGGTACCAAATTAAGCAAATGAGACAAATTTCTGTTTTTACTGAAGCATTTGATCAGTATCGTAATTACGGAGCCACAGCAAAAAGAATCGTCGAATTTGGATATCGTATGAGGGAGTTATGCTCATTTTAGTGTCGGATAAGAGAGTTGGTGCTGGTGCTTCGCAGATGCGAAGTTGGGTCCGCATCTGCGACCCCGCAGATGCAAAAAAATGGTCTGCAAATACAAAAATTACAGCTGGCAGACTGCAGGTGCATAGTTTCGGGCGCAGAAGCAATATTCCCTATGTATTAAAAAAATCAGGTTGCGTTTATTTAGTATTTTGAGCATATCTTGAGTTCTAGAGCTCCGATTGAGATGATTTTTGCGTGTTCTTCTCGTTATTTCATGGGGGTCAGTATCTAATAATAATTTTTGTATTTTAAAATGATTACAGAATTTTATTTTTGAATTAATCTATGTTTTGATCGGACAATTGGGGATTTTTATCAAAAAGTATTTTAAAAAGAATAATTGGGTTTTGAACATCGATTTGGAGTCGGAATTAGATGAAATTAGTATGGTTGGACTCGTAATTGATTGGGTGTTAGGATTTTGTAAATTTTGTCGGGTTCCGAGGTGCGGGCCTGGGATTGACTTTTGGGTTGACTTTTTAGTTTTTGTAAAAGATTGAAACTTTATTATCTGAAATCCTTTCCTATGAGTTTTATTTATGATTTGAAATTATTTTGGCTAGATTTGAGCCGTCCAGAGGTTATTTCACTCGAGAAGGTCATTTTAGAGTAACGGTCAAGCTTCTTTGAGGTAAGTATCTTGCCTAACTTTGTATAGGGGAAACTACCCATTAGGATTTGAGTCATTTGTGCTAATTGTGTCATGCGAAGGCCGTGTACGCGAGATGACGAGTACGTACTTGGGCTTATTTGTTGAAATTTTATCTTTTAGGGCTCTTAGGTTCTTATGTTCATTAGATGTGAAGTTGTTTTAGTAGTTGTTAAATCCCCCATATACTAAATTTATCCTTACTTGTCTTAGTTGGAATTAATTGATTCATGTTTTACCCTTGTTGCCAATTAAACGTTTATGTGCCTTAATTGAAGACATGTCCTCTTTTATTGCCATGCTATCTTTTCCGTAATTGCTTATCCTTAATTGAAGTTATTATTATTCTTTCAGTAATTGCTTATCCTCAATTGAAGTCATTATTATCTTTTCCGTAATTGCTTATCCTTAATTTTATTTATTAGTATCTTTTCTGTAGTTGCTCAACCTTAATTGAAATTTTGTTATCCTTTTCATTGTTGACTTATCCTTATTTAGAATCATTGATTCATGCTATCTTTGTTATAGTCGAGTTATACTTATGTGGAAATCATTGTTGCACGCTATCTCTCCCCTTATTGAGCTATTCTTGTTGAAACCATAATTCTATGTTGTTTTTTTCATTGTGAGCTCATTTGTCCATTTCTTTGTGGTCTGAAGTTCTTGAGTTGATTTACTTGTCGTATTCTCGTATTATTTTTGTTGTTGTTGTTGTACCTAGTATTGTTGAGTCGAGGGCTATGCGTGGTTGTGGTATTGAAACTGTTTTGAGGAAATGTTGTGGCATATGGGCACATGTTGTAAAAGTCATTTTATTGTGTTGTTATGTTTTGGCACGCGTGGTATTGTTGAGAGGATTGTCGGGGTGTTCGCACGTGAGTTGTCCGTGCTATTGTTACTATTTATATTTGCACATACGGCATGACAAGGCGGGCTATATAGGTGGGTTTGCGCATGTAGAGAGACAAGGTGGGAATATTATTATGCGCGTGCGGGAAGATAAGGCGGGCATTTACTTTATTATTGCGCACAGGGCGAGACAAGGTGGGCTATGTCGGAGAATGATTTGTGATGACTTGTGATGGCCTGGGGGCATTGTTATTGTTGTTATTTGTGTATTGGTGTGCCTACCCTGTGTGAGTTATACCATGCACATTTCGTGGTGATCGTTTCTTATATGCCATTCACTATCTCTACTCTTACTTGTTGACTTGAATTGTGGTAGGACACTTGCACAAGCATATACGTAAATAAATCACCCATATCGATTAAGAAGATGAATCCTGATGTTATTGACCATTTACATGTACTCCCGTACTTGCCTTTTGTGTGAGAGTTATCCTGTTGGCACGTGACTTGTCCGGCAGTCATGAGTCATTGTTATTGTTGACATGTGAGTGGTCCGTACGGATATTAGATATTGTTACTCTCTTGACACGTGAGTCGTCCGTGCAGTTATGAATTTGTAATGTGGGCACAAGAGGCCAAGTGATTAGGGTTCAAGAATTAGGACTAGTGATTTGTGATTATGAGGTTTGGTACCTCGTGGAAATTCCTGAATAGATATGGTGTAAAAGCGGTTGTTCTTGTTAAATTGTTACTTGTTTTCCTTTATTTGATTTCATCGGACTTAGATTGTGTCCACCTTACTCTACAGCATTACTATTTGTTTGCTTCTTGTTGCTAATTGTTGTTTCTAGTGTCTCATTGCGAGTATTATTTTGTCTTCCTTACCATTCTTAGCTTTATATTAACATTGTTTCCCCATTAGTTCACCTTCTTCAGGTTGTTTAGTCCAATAAGTGTCTTGACTGTCCCTCGTTGCTACTCCACCAAGGTTAGTCTTGATACTTACTGGGTACCGCTGTGGTGTACTCATGCTACGCTTTTTACATATTTTTGTGCAGATACGGGTATTTCGGAGTTGGTTGATCAATAACTAGTTGTTCGGGTTTTGCTGTGGAAACTCAAGATAAACCCGCCCTCGCATTCGCATGCCTTGGAGTCAACTTTGGATATTGTACATGTAGTGTTTATTTCTATTCCGAAACAGTTGTATTCAGGGATTTTTCTAGCAAACTCAGTAGAGCTTATGACTTGTATTACCGATTTTGGGATTGTTGGATTGTATGGAAAGTTCCATATCGAAATTCATAGTTGTTGGTTAAATTTTGCTATTAATTCAGTAAGTGTTAGGCTTACCTAGTCTTAGAGACTAGGTTATGTTACGACATCCTACGAAGGAAAATTGAGGTTGTGACAATCTTTATACCGTATGTTAATCTGCCTTCATTGGTTGATGAGTTATTTGGCTATTTAACTATCTCACGTTGGCTTGCCTAGCAAGTGGATGTTAGGCGCCATCACGACCCCGAGATTGAGATTCCGGGAATATATATATATATATATATATATATATATATATATATATATATATATATATATATATATATATATATATATATATAT
>MCJB01019159.1:0-45040 GCA_002018475.1 Nicotiana obtusifolia | reverse complement strand
ATATATATATATATATATATATATATTATTGAATAGGAAATCAATTATTTTCCCATCCCTGCGCTGTATGACAGAAAATATACTTACGAAATTATGAATGTTCTTTCGTGAAGGAATAACTACAAATACTAGTAAAAGAACAATAATTTTTGGGCTTGAAAAAAAGAAGTGGTCAGTGGTGTAGTCAAGAAAAAGAATGCATCACTCTTGATTGTCGTTGCTTTTGGACAACTAGCACTATGTTTTCCAAAGTGATGTGTTCT
Organism: Nicotiana obtusifolia; assembly: GCA_002018475.1. NCBI lineage: Eukaryota > Viridiplantae > Streptophyta > Magnoliopsida > Solanales > Solanaceae > Nicotiana > Nicotiana obtusifolia. Next base: position 44,777 of record MCJB01019159.1, on the reverse strand, counting down.
TCAATTTGAAGGTATTAATATTAACATCAAACATAATATTGATTGGTAACTCTTATATCTCGATTACATGATAAAATATGAAGCATGACTTCACCACCCACAGATTTTGACACTCAATCAAGGGGGTTTAGGGTGGAGAGAGGCGGCATATAATAGAAAAAGAGGAGAGAAGAAACAAAAGGAAAAAATATATAAATGAATCCCTAAATTTAAGTCATTAATAATGAGTTGTATATAAATTATAAGTAAACCTCATGCAGGGTGGATAATATACAAAATTAGAACAATAATAAATAAGTCTCAAATATTATATAGGATGGATTGCAGCCCAAATCTTGTTCAAATCCATATTCGAGAAGCCGAATCAAACAGCCCAAATTTAGCCCACTTAATGTCAACAAATCATTACTTGTTCAACGCTGGAACTAGGGCCTTATGCATAATAGCAGGCTCACAGTTGAAGACAAAAATATTATTCATTCGTAACTGTGGGTTGGTCAATATGAACTGATATCCACATATGGGCTACATATGTACTAGGTGGACAACCTTCAGTCCAAGATCGCCCACTTCAAAATTGAGAAGAATAACATAAAGTTGAAAGAACAATAAAACACCAATTATTAATAGTAAGTCTTTTAAGTTTAAACATTTCACTTTGATACACTTTAAGCGGTGAAAACCAACCATAAAAATGTCAACCCCCACCCCGTTTTTTTAAAATTACAATTTGTGCAATAAATTGAACACCACCTCGACTCCAATATTGACTAAGAAATTCTAAATTTATTCCTTAAGAAGTGTATGAAGTTCTCTCTGTTTATTTCCTTCTATATATGGAACTAAAGTTTTGGCTTTTGAAACAGTGAAAAGCTTTTTCAGAACAATATCGAACTTCTAAAAAACAACTTTTTAAACGTTTTTGTTTGTCTTAAAAGGAATCTCCAAAACACTTCTCTGAGAAATGTTCAAAAACTTTAGTAAAAGTTCAAAAGAGAACTTCAAGTACAAAGACTCAGCAGCTTATGTTAATTACCTTGGTAATTCTCAATGGGTGAAATCTCAATTTAACATGTAAATGTTCCAATCAACAGAAGAGCTCAACACACCTGTAGGCACGTAAGTTAATATTACTATGGAGTTTAGACCAACAAAAAAAAGAAGCAATTTACCACTGACTAGTCCTTATAACAAGGCTAAAAAAACACGTAATTTACCGCTGACTAGTCCTTATAACAAGGCTCTATAATATGATAATGGCTAGAAGTTCCAAATTAACATCTGCATGGCGAAGTGAGGGTACTGACTAATTTTATACAGACTATCAATCAACTGCTACCTTTCTCCTTTAGTTAATGAGAGCTAACTAAGCTGAGGCATTGTATCACACCAAACAAGAAGCGACAAAACAAGCATTGTAGTTCACTCTAGATCTACTGTAATTAGTGAGAGAAGAAAGAGAGAAAAACACTGGTGAGGCATTGTAGAAATGACATAGTAACTAAGCTGTTGGTATAAAGCTATATCAACTCTCTTGTATCGAGAAACTTCAAATACTGAAAGAGAACATCCTTGCAATCCAAGGGGACGGGACGTACGATTCACATTGAATCCGAACCAGTATAAAAATCGTGATTTTTTTAATTCCTGCATTTAATTCTACTTTATTTATATTATGTTCTTACCTTCAGTCGACTAATTAGTAAACTAGTCAACAATGAACTAAGTTCAGTCAAATAAATAGATGGATCGCCCTTTCCTGTCCTGAAAGTTGATCCTCGGCTCTTTTCTTTAATAAGAACAATCTAAATGTGACACTTTCACTACGAAATATCGGGAATTTTTGGCCAGGCTGAGAATGGAAGACTGTGCTAAGACTCACTCTGCTATCCAAAGCCTTCTGTATGCTCTGCCACAAAGTTGAAGTGAACTGTGGATCTCTGTCTAATACTATATATGACGGTATCCCGTATAGGCGCACTCATCAATATATATCTAGGCTAGCTTTGAGGCCTTTTATCTTGTCCAAGGCCTCAACCCTGATCACTGAAAGGAGATGTCTTTGGGAGCTGCTAAAGAAAGTGTCTAAACGCATTTAGGGACCATGGTTGGTCACCGGAGACTTCAATTGGTCTTTTTTCTCTGTTTACGGTAAAAAAAAAAATCGACAATTGACCCTCCCCTCTTGTAATTTCAAGCACATACTAAATTATTGTTTTTTATGATAAATCATGCAATAGTTTTTAGTTACTGTGACCTTTCTGCTTTTTTTTTTTTTTCATTTCCTTTGTGTCAAGTACTGTCCAGTCCAGTTGCTCTCAAAGTCACTTGTGTACTTGGATTCTGTTACAAAATGACAATATTGTCAAAATCATCTCACACATAATTGAACAGGTCTATAATTGATATATTGGCTCACTTTTCTTATATATTATATTCGTCGAGATTAATTATCTTGAGGGAAGTCAATTATCACAAAAGTACATATAAAGAAACACAAAAAAAGTCAAAAAAGAAATTTCCACATAATAAAAGTAAAGTCATCAGAAAAGGGAAAAAGAAAAAAAATTATAGTTTCACTAGTAAAAGGATCGGCACTTTTGTATTAAGCCGTCATGGATATATGTTACACGGTTAGGTAGACCTAATTATTTAAGGTTCAAAACGTGAATACATAAAGAAGGATATCGGTACTTAGCTAGGAGACCTGTTATTGTGAAAGACCAGATGAGCCTATATCATGCTATGCTATATTTATTATAATTGCAATTCTAATAATAATATAATAATTTGTTATTATTGTTCCAATAATCAGAGCCGGCAGGCGGCAGATGATTGAATCCATACTTCCTTTCTCCTTCCAATCTTCTTTAAAAAAACTCAGAAAATTGCACATCCAAAGATACGAGATACGATCAAGATTTTGTTCTTCTCCTGAATTCTAAATATATTCAGAAGTTTGTTAGAATGTTATATTCTTAAAGAAAATAGTCAAATTGCAACACAAAACGGTTCCAAATTTCCGATCAAAAAGCTTGTGTCACGGGTATATATAGACGACAAGTTAAATGCAAAATAGTTTCCTAGTAAAAAGCTAGTTTCTATGAAGTCAATTTTCTTAAGCCGTATATTATGGAATACATAATAACCGACATAATCGTCACTGAATAATTATTGTTTCATAAGTGTGTGATTAGTGGGAAACATGAAGTAATTATCTCATAAAAGATTCCTCGTATGTGTTGACAACACACGAGAGATGCACTAATCACGGGAACACAACAAAAACCGTCAGCATCACGCTACAAAGTAGTTGTCACATTATATCTTTTACGACTAATATGGTGATTAGCAATATGACCTCTATTATCAAGAATTTATTAGATAGGTATGCAGGGTTAAAGTGGTTCCGATAAGATAAAAGAAAAATACTCTATACATCCTAAAAAGAAATATTTCAGGGTATATTGGAAGGTTGACGCGATAAATTATTCAATTCATGAATTTTTGGTTCGATTTTTATCAAAACATAATTTTGATTCAATCTCTTTTTGCTAAAGTTATGAATAGAATTTTTGATAAATCAATTGTGTTTAGTAAAATCAAGCAAATTGACAAATATATAATCTATTAAATTTAGTCTTGTGGGAGACTTTATTTCATAAAACATAATGTAAATGGTAATCTAACAATAATCTTCAATCATAGGTTTTTCAAGCTTAAAATTTTGATAATAGAAAAAAGATCTAGATATGTTCTTTCATTTAAGTTAAATTACCATAAAACACTATTTCATGTCGAAAGATATAAGAGTTTAATAGATCTAGACTTGTGAATATGAAAAAATAAAGAGATTGAAATATTTCAACAATATTTGATAAGATAGTGATCATACATGTACAAATCAAGCATTACTTAAAGTAAATAAAAAGAATGCACTATAATAATTCTATTAAATATTAAATCTCGTGGAAGGTCACAAATATATCTAGACATATTTTTAAGAAAATTCTAGGTAAAATCTTAAGAATGTATGTATAAACAATTATATATTGGTTTGGTTCGATCTTTTCTTGATCAATACCAAATCAAATCAAACCAAATATATTTTTTAATTGATTGACTCAATTTTTCAATTTGATTTGAACACCCCATTTGCTCGGTGTAAATTTGAATGTTCATTTCTTAGTGTTTTAGTTAAATTCACATACTTAATGAATTACTATTTCATATTAGAAAAACCATAAAAATGTTGAAAAGTTATAGTAAAAGAACCGTTTATCCCCCAGATAATAATATTTTAAGTCTTTCTCCTGGGAGGAGGGACTAGAGTTTTCTGGCAACCCTTTCTCTTCTTATTTCTATTTCTTTTCACCCTTTTTCGTTTCACTTTGGAGAAAATGTATCCACAAGCTTTACTTTTCTGCTGTGAACATTCAAGTCCAAAGAAACTTTTTAGGAATAAAAGAATCATATCACAAGATAAGAATTTCGTAGGCAATGTTGTGCGTACATAAATGGGATAATTTCACACACCTGCATTGCAACATAATAGTCTTCATTCTCTTGATTTCCTTTGATTATTAAGCATTTGATTAAAAAAATGCAAATCAGCCACAACGCAACTCAAAAATCCTGAATAATACATATTATCTGAAGCCTTCAAACACTTTTATGTACAATTGCTGAAGCAATCCAACAGGATAAAAGAAAAATTAAAACTTGATAAATGAATTGTTAAATCCCTCCAACGCGTACAAGATCTTTTCATACAGCACATACGCGAAAAAAAGAAGATAAGGAAGTGTCAAACTTCCATAGGGCTTTTTATACACTGACAATGTATATACATCCTTATAAACTGAAAAAAATATATAATTATACAACATTATACACAAATATACATATTTGTACACAATTATACATAATTATACAATACTGTATAAGTGTATATAAACACCACTTATACAATATTTCCACTAGAAAAAATAGTATTATCCAATACTATACTTACTGTAAATAATGTATCAACTTGTATAAACATGGATAATAGAATATAAGAGGTGCTTATATATCCATATACACAATTATGCACTATTATACAATATTGATACAAACGGTTACATAGTTATGATTTTTTATCCAAGCTTCGAGTTGTAGTAGAAGGTATTGGATGATTCAACTCGTCAATAGGTTAACAATTTTGTGCCAACGATTCGGAATTCAACACGTAGACAAGATACACCCAATTTCAGATTTGAGACTTCAAGATCATAATAATGATGATCAGAATTTCAAACTTCAAAATTTTCCAAAATTAGTGGTTATTTTTTGGTGCAAATCAAGTTTGAGAGCTATTTATTTTCAGATCTGTGTGTATTTTTATTTTTCTTTCAAAATCTTCAATATTCTTCTGTTTGCCACCATCAGACTTGGCGGGCCTGGTTGACGGAGGAGGAGCCTGAGCCTTCTTCGAGCCATTGATGGCAGACCTATGTAGGGGGGTAGGACAGGGGGAATAGCGAGGGCTAGGTTAAAGAGAGGATGAGGGGATCTGTTTGTGTTAGAAAGAAAGAAGCGAGAGGCGGTGGGGAGAGAATTTGGCGTGCTGGGAATGAAGAAAGAAGAAAATAATAAAAACTCTAGAAGTGTGTCTTTAATACTGGGCTAAGGGCTGAAAAGTTTCTTTCAAGTTATGAACAACATGGGTTAAATCGGGTAAGAACTTTAAATCTGAGCCATTTTCAGTTCGGCTGTTAGGCCAAGTGACAAGGGCCGTAATCCTTCCTACATAAATATCCATTGTCCATTCAACCAATGCCGGAGAAGAGTAGCTCTTTTCTTGACACTAGCACATTAACATCTAAAAGCAGAGTCAGGATTTGAAATTTATGATTAGGATGTTGGGGTATATAATATTAACCATGCGTTTAAATATAGTATTTACATGGTTAAAAGTCTAAGTGGGAGATTGTTGGGATATATACTATTAACTATAGGTTTGGTTTGGATATAGTATTTATTATGAATTAATAATTTATTCAATTTTAATAAAGTTTTAAATATATCATATATTAGTCTGTGTCCTTTATTTATATGGTAGATGATTTAGTGTAGAGTTTAGATTATACACGGAAGATTAAATCATCAATTCTTATAAGTATAAAGTTTGAGTACACAATCTAATAATGGAATTGGATAAATCATCAGGAATGATTGTAGCACAAGATTGAATATGATTTATCATGATTATAGGAATGGTTTAATTCCAACTTCTTGTGCTAGTATATCTTGTATGTATTGAAGGGACCAAATAAAGATAAGTATTTTATACTGACTTAATAAAATAAATTCTTCAGTCATTAAATATACTTATACTCTTAATCTTGATATAATTATTATTAGTTATGTATATTATTATAATTTTAATTTATTAAAAGGTGAGATTCTTTTGTGTGTTAATATGCATGGTAAATTGGATAATAATAATAATATACATTGGCGAAATAATAGTTAGTTGATGGAATTCATGTCTCGGTTTAGATATTGATGATACACTTTTATAAAACACTTATAAGTTTTCATGTATAAACCCAGCCGGTGGATTTTGTATCTGACACATGAAATAATTTAAGCGAAAGTCTAAAGGAAATAATCAATAAATTAAATTGTCAGTAATTTAATTAACTGATTAGTATTTGAATCATAACATGGGGAGCTAAATAAGATTTAATGGATGAATTTTAAAATTAAATAAGGAGTACAATTATAAATTTTTAGTGAAATAATTCATAATTTATTATGGTGGATTAATTTAGAAAATTAGAAAATAATTCCTAATTGGAAGCCTTGTTAACTAAGTTATGTGGTCCCTGTTGCGCCTAAGTAATAGGAAATAAAGGAATCATTTTCTTGGCGGAAAAAAAAATCCAACAGGTTTTGGAAAAGGGTTTCAACCCTTAAAATGTATGCTATAAATACATAAGGTTTTTCACCTAGAGGAAAAAAAAAGAAGGTGGCCGAAAATGTAACGACCCGACCGGTCGTTTTGAGCATTTGCATTCCATCCAGTTGTTTGACGTCTCGAGTAACTTCATATGACGTATTATGACTTGTATGAATCATCGATTTTGATTTTCAGGTGATTTGGGATTGATTCAGAAGAAGGATTCTCATGTTAGAAGCTTTAAGTTGGAAGAGCTGGCCAAGTTTGACTTATGTGTATTTGACCCCGGGTCGGAGGTTTAATGGTTCCATTAGGCCCGGATGGTGAATTTGGACTTGGGTGTATGCCTGAATTTGCACTTGGGTGCTTCTTGAAGGTTTTGGCGTTAATTGGCAATTTGGAGTTTTGGAATGTACATATGTTTGACCAGAAGTTGACTTTGATGATATCATGTTCCGATTTTTGTTTCGGGAATTGGAATAGGTTCATTATGTCATTTGAAACTTGTGTGCAAAATTTGAACTCATTCCGAGTTGATTTAATATAGTGCGGTACGAGTTTTGGAAGTTGAAAGTTCAAAAGCTCATTAAGTTCGATTTGAAATACGATCGTGGTTTTGATATTGTTATGCGTGATTTAAGGCCTCAAGTAAGTACGCATTATGTTATGGGACTTGTTAGTATATTCGGACGGGGTTCCGAGGGGCTCGGGTGAGTTTCAAACGGGTTTCGGACTATTTTAGGCCATGTTGTCATTGTTGGTTTCTACTGTTACCTGTTGCTTCTGGTGTTCTTCATGATGGTGAAGGTCCAGCAGCGATCGCGAAGCGTATTTTGCTCTGCTTCGAATTTCTTCTTTGCGGACGCGATATACGAAACGCGTTCACGAAAGGTAAGCTGATTGTGTTTCGTGTTTGCGATAAAGTGTCGTGTTCGCATATAGTTGAGTTGAGGAGCTGGGAGCTAGAGGAAACGCCTTCGCGTTCGCGAAGTAGCAGCCGTGTTCGCGAAGGTTTGGTTCCGCTGTGCATTGTGTTCGTGAGGACTATGCGAGAACGCGTAGAGTCTTTTTGTGTTGGTGTGATTTTCTTTATCATGAATGCGATGGTCTTCCCGTGTTCGCGAAGGGTATTGCTAGGGCAATGTTATAAAGTACTCTATTTCAAAGGTTTCAGACATTTTGTCATATTTTGATCTATGGAGCTCGGATTTGGACGTTTTCGGAGGCGATTTTCACTACATGATTGGGGTAAGTGTTTTCTACTCGGTTTTGATTATATTCCGTGATTCCATCTTTGTTTTTGGCATTTGGAGATGTGTACAAAATGTTATGGTTGTTATACTAAGGCTGTCTGGGAAGCGTTTGGAAATCGCGAAGAAGAAATTTCTGCTGCACAAGACTGACTTTGGAAGCTTATATCTTGCAATCTATAAGGAATTGGGAGATGATCAAAACATGAAAGTTGTAGCCCTTGATGTCTAGTATTCAGAAAGTTAAACCATTTATCATTTGGAGTTTGTACAAAAAGTTATGGCTATTACATTACATGCTGTCTGTGAAGACTTTGGGAAGAGTTAATAGAATTTGTTCATCGCGATCACGGGACAATTGGTTGCAATTGCATAGAGTAAAATTATTCTGGAAAAATTTTGTGCTTCGCGATCAAAGAATTTTCCACGATCGCGAAGGTAAGTCTCTGGACAGAAGATATATTGGGGGGTTTGGTCATTTTCTTCATTTTTGGATTTATGGAGTCCGATTTTGGGCGATTCTGGAGGGATTTTTCACAAGCTTAATTGGGATAAATGTTCTATATCTGAAAGTGATTATATTTCATGATTCTATGGTTATTTTCATCAATTGTTAGTAAATCAAATGGAAGAAATTGGGATTTTAACAAAATCTTTCAAAAGAAGAAATTTAAGATTTGGAGGTTGATTTGTTATCAGAATTTGATAAAATTGATATGGTTGAACTCGTATCAGAATGAGTGTTCGGATTTCGTAAATTTTTGTAGGGTTCCGAGATGCGGCACCCGGGGCTGACTTTTAGAATAAAAAATTAGAAATCGACGTAGTATTAGCCAGAGTAGTTTTTTATGAATTATAACTATTTTATAAAAATATTTTGACTAAATTGGATCTGTCCGAAGGTTGTTTCGCGGGAGAAGGCCATTTTGAAATATCGGCCTAACTCCGTTAAGTTAAGTGTCCTGTCTTACTTTGTGGGGGGAAATCACCCCTTAGGATTTGAGATGATTATGTCATTCGTGTTATGTGAAGGTCGTGTACATGAAGTGACGAGTGGGTATACGACCTATATGCGGTATTTGATCGGTTTGGACTGTTAGGCTCCTTTTATACAATTGATTGTAAATATCGTTTCATGATTATATCTTTTATTGTTAGAATTGTTTGTACGTGCTTTACTGGAAATTGTTAGCACATGTTCCATCTTTGTTGTCAAGATCACCTTATATTCCAATTGTTGATTGTAATCACTCGTTGAATTCATGCTTTACCTGCTACATGCCTTAATTGTTAATTGATGCTCATAAATAATGTCTTAGCTTATGGATTGTCATTTCCTTGCTATTTGATTTCGTGAGCTATCATGTAGCCTTTTTCATTAGTTGTGATTCCTTTGTGTACCCTCGTTATTTCTTTTGATTTTGTGGTATACCGTAGTTGGTTGTAAATTGGTTGATTAATATAGAGAGGGATCGGGTTGCATGCCGCAACAGATATGATTTAATATTGAGAGAGATCGGGTTGCACACCGCAACAGATATAATTTAATATTGAGAGGGATAGGGTTGCACGCCGCAACATATATGATTTGATATTGAGAGGGATCGGTTTGCACGTTGCAACAAATATGATTTAATATTGAGAGGGATCGGGTTGCACGCTGCAATAGATATGATTATTATTGTGTGGGATCGGACTGCACGCCGCAACAGATATGATTAATATTGTATGAGATCGGGTTGCACGCCGCAACAAATGTATAAATATGAAATTATTGTGATATTAAGGTTAATTCTGATTGTGATTCTCATGATGCATTTCATGCTAGAACGGTTGCTGTGGTTTCTTAAATCACTTCATTGTATTTTGATCATAATTAATTAACCGTCAATATATTAAAAATGGAACAATATGAAATTCTTGCGTGAGTCATACATCCTATGTGATATGTTAAGTTGCTAAGAATATAGCAGAGGTAAATGAAAGAATTTCAAGTTGTTCCCCTTATGTGTCTTTCAAAAATAAAACTCATATCTTATTCGGAAATTTACTAAATTAAATGGTGATTATATTTTTACTCTAATTGATATCTCAACCTTCTCATTATCTTATTGTCGTGTAATTTTCGTGAAAATTTGTTATTTCATTTTAATAATAAATCCCATATCTCGTTAAAACTTGATTGAATGTCTTATTTTGTATAAATACAATATTTTATTGGATCTCATATACTTCTAAACTGAACTCAATTGAAATTCTATTTGTACAACATCTCTACTATTTTACCTTATTTAAATCCTAAATTGGTTAATGAGTCATTTAATGCTTCACTGTATTTAATTGGAAATTGTATTTAATCGTATTTAAATTATTCATTTGTCATCTTGGTTGATACTGATACGTAAATTATACACATGGTAGCACGAAGATTTTGCGTACAAAAGTAATTCGGAAGATGTGGGCACGAGATGCCACATGTGTAAGAATTGGAAGTTGTGAATCATGCATTGAGATTTCGAGGAGTGATACCTCGGGTAATTTATGTTGAAATACATGCATTATAAATAATTTAATTGATTGATTTGTCATATGATTCCTTACTTAAACCCATTCATATGTCATTTATACTCTGACCATGTTGTTGCTTAAATTACTTGATTGTTTTCTAGTTGCCATCCGTGTTCTCATAGTTCTCATTGTTGATTTGAATTGGAAATTCTTCTATTATTGGCCTTACATTAATATTCTTTTCTTGTTAGCTTTATGTAATATTTTGTACAGGTTTATATGTCCGGTAGGTGTCTTGACTGGCCTCGTCACTACTCTACCGAGGTTAGGCTTGATACTTATTGGGTACCGCTGTGGTGTACTCACGTTACTCTTCCGCACATTTTTGTGCAGATCTAGGTACCTTAGAGTTGTTGATATTCCTATTATCTGATTGTGCGTCTTTGTGGAGACTCAAGGTACACCTGTTGTAGCTTTTCCAGGTCTCAGAGTCACCTTCCGATATTTTTTTTGCACTGTTTGATTCTATTCTGGAATAGTTGTATTTAGAGATTTTCTAGTAAACTCTGTAGAGCTTGTGAGTTGTACTATCAGTTTTGGGATTTGTAGAAAAAAATTCTATTTCATATTTAATAATTGTTGGTTGAGTTGCCACTAGCTCAGTAAGTGTTTGGCTTACCTAGTCTCTAAGACTAAGTGCCATCACGACATCCTACGAGGAAAATTTTGGATCGTGACAAGTACTAAGCCATCTAAAGTTAGTACAATTAATAAGTACTATTACATGATTAAACACTAAAGAAAAATATATAAATAAGTTATGCATTTTATCTAAATCATGAAAATACTAAAAAATAGATATACAACACTATTATCCTTCCTAGTATTGCATTGAATGTCTTTTATTAGCATTAGTATTGATTTAATTTTGGTGAACTTTATTTTGAGTTACTAATATTTATGGGCAATAAAACTTATTGGAGCATTCAAAAATTTTAAGTCCAAGCTTGAAATAATACTTTAAAAGATAAAACTACGAAAAAGTTTAAGAAATATTTATAAACTACACAACAATAAATATTTTTTTGGTAAGTACAATAAATATATTTATAACTTCTATAAATGTTATATCGGGTTTGTTTGGTTTCGATTTGACTTTTTTTTTTTAGTTAAAACTAAAACAAACCAATTATGGTCGGGGTATTTTTCCAACACCAAATCAAATTAAATCAAACCGAAGTATAATCGATTTTTTTTCTCTGTTTGACTCGAATTATCGCTTTTGGTGCGATTTGTCAATTTTATTTGTACACCTCTAATCACTAGTTAACCAGCAAATTGAACCTATGTTATAAATTAACTGTTAAATCAAATCTTTCTCAACCAACTCAATCTTTTAGCAGAAAATATGGAAAAGGCAACTTTTTCTTTTTTCGGTAAATAGAACGTGATTTTCTTCTGTCAATAAAAGATTTCCCAAAATACAAACATTTCAAATGGCAGCTATAAAAAATACTCCCACCGTCTCGTAATGTGTGTCGTGATTATTAAAAATAATTATCTTAAATTATTTGTCAATTTAAAAATTCAATACAAAAGTGATTATATTTTTCCTTTTTTACTCTTAATAATTAATTATTTTAGAAGACTATAAAAACATTACTTATGAATAATTTTATTCAAATGCCAAAAAGTCTATCTTGTAATCTTAAAATACTTTAATCATGTTTACACTAATGCAATCAATATTTTAAATACCAAAGTTCTTTATAAAGTGTATGCAAACTTTTGAAGTTCTGCTAGAGTACATGTAATGAAAGAATATAAAGAAAATGAATGCCATTTATTTGTTTTTTGCATTACTGATTTGTTAATTATCCTATGTGTCTCTTCATATATTCTATAAAGCAAATCAATTGCATTCACATTTAATTAAAATATGGATAATGCCATTGATGAAGATGACACAAAAATTAAAAGAATATTTCATAAAAATAAAGTAATCAAAGATTATTCTTTTTAAGGAACGTGCACAAGAGAATCACAATACATATTATGAAATAGAGGGAGTAATACTTTACTGTTTCCAATAAAACGTGTCTAAGAGAAAAAGAAGCTCTATTTACAAATTTTGCTTCCTCTTCTGTATAGTTTCCTTTTGTAACAATAATAATGGTAGGAACAATTTTTACATTTCACAATTCACATACCATGTTTTCACTCCCCTTCTTCCTTCTTCCCCTACCCATAAAAAAAAAACAAATGAAAAGAAAAGAACAAAAAAGGAAGATTTACATCAGCCATGGTGGTTGACTATCATGGACCAAGGTACCAAGCAAAGTCCCTTCTTCTTTAGTTCTATATACCCATTGTTTTTTCCATCAAAAGATGTGCTGTGTCTCTCAACTGTTTGCAGTTCTTGGATTTGTCCAGAGCCACCTTCATTTCCCTAAACCATAATCAAACACCCAAAAAGTAGCATTTTAGACATGGTTCAAGTCTTCTGGGAAAACCCCACAAACCATAGTTTTATTTTTCCATAAAGATCAATATATAAATGGAAAATGTGGGAATTTGAAAAGGAAAAGATTAATTACCTGGAAATATCCAATACTATTTTCAGTTCTGTAATTGGTGTCCATCTGCTTAAAACTGCTTACCTGTCATATAAAGCAACATATCTCAATATGAAATGAAGAATTAATAATTTAAGTAGCTGCCCATCCAATTCCTTTATCTAACTAGCTAAACAAAAGATAGCTGGTGGATGTATAATATGTGTATAATCATAGATAATTAGTATATACATAATTTATGTATATCGGTACAAAAAAAAATAGTAATTCGTCTAGCTATTTATGTAAAGATACCATATAAAATAGTGTGGAGGAAAAAAAAAAAAGAATATGAAACATAAAGAAAAATTAGGAGATGGTTAGGTTGTAGGTGACCTTTGGACTATTGACCGGTGAGCTAGCAGTGTCTTCCAAATCAGGATCAGAAATTTTCTTGTTTCTTTTTTTCTTCAAATTCAACCTCTTAAGAAAAGGTGAGCCACCCATGGGAGGAGAGCATGCATTTGGAAGTTGATTAGTATTATTTGTAATCTTCCATGCAGCATGAGAAGCTGCATCAGATAACAAAGAAGGGCTTCCAAAACTATCAGAATTACATGAGCTATTATTTTCCCTTTGCTTCATTGAAAAATCCTCCAAATAAGTTGTCCATCCACTTTCTTCAGCTGCTTCTTCCATCTCAGAATTTGAATTCTTTGGACCTTCCATTTTTCTTGAAGTATGTGGTTTAAGGGATATATTCATCTCATTTATATAGGGACTGTGTATAAATAAGGAAAATAAGAAATAAAAAAAATAAAAAAGAAAAAAAAGATAGGTGGGACCCATGATGTGGAATCTTGGTGGTGGGGTCAGGTGGGGGAAGTTGAGGAAGGTTAAAATCAACCGTTGTAATATGAGAGACGTGCAGAAAGGAAAACAAATTTCAAGGGGGAGATGAGGTTATTGGTTGACCTTTGTTGTTTAATGCGGGGGCACTTTATGGATTTTAAATTTTATGATTGTAGTTAGTAGTTGAGTTTTGAATGTAAGTTTTGTACATATTTAATAGATTTTTTAATATAAATAAAATTTGGATTAAGTTATGAAGTTTAACCGAATCCATAGCTAATTAACATTCTTAACATCGCACCTATTTAAATGATATTGTCTAATATTAAAGCCTTTTTGGTCACCCATTGGTATAAACAGAAAGGTGTTTAGCCTCTTGTGGCATTTAACTATGAAATTTAACTACCACTAATATTTTGAGGGAGGCATTAATTAATTAGATTACTTGGGAATAGGTTCATGAACTATTTCAAATTCAATGTGCACTAGTGTTCACACTATTATTCTTACGCAGTTTATACGTGGAAAGAATTAGCCAGCTCTGTGTTTTTAATTCGTTTCATGAAAATGAAGAGGAAGAACTTAGAGAAGGGGAATGTTTGTTGGTTTATTCTAGAATATAATAGATTCAATGACTTTAACCTACTAAAAGATATCATTAAATCAAAACTAGAAGAGATTTACTTAACTAAGAAAAGATCGTTATGGCGCTCATATAGCAAGGAACTTGTCATGTTATAATTATGGCTTTAGAGTTCTGCCTTTTTCGAACTTGAACTGGCCCGCATTAACTAGAAATAAAGTGAGCTAGAATATATATTTAGTGAAAAACTTCAAAACTGTATATATGTAGCTATTCTAAAAAATAATAGTCGATAAAATAAATATTTTATATATATATATATATATATATATATATATATTATGAACTTTTGGCTAACAAAGACAATTAATTTCAGAAAAAAAACCTTTACAGAAGAAAATGGGATTCTTGCATAATTACACACATCCACCTTACCCCAGTATGGTGGAAAGTTCGAAACCATAAGTAATATCCTCTTTCTTTTCCACTTTCACTATGTAAAAATTAAAGAAGAAAACAAATATAAAGAGGACATTTACCCTAAACAATTACAAATGTGAATATGAAACTATACCTTTAACTTTACTGTCGGCTTCCGCTCCAAACAGGAGCAAATAAAATTAAGTTATCTGGTACAAATACTAGATTGATTCTAAGTTGAGTTTCAATCATAAATTTGTTTATTTCATGCAGTAAGATAATGGAGTAGATATAATATTTCTATATCTTATTTTGCAGCTTGATCTAATATAGAATGTTCCATATATGTATATTGTGCATTTTTCTTCTATTAGTTTTCCTTTTTCTCGTTTTTACTTTATAAAAGAAATTGTAAACAAAAAAAATTCTAAATAGAAGTTTCATAAAAGTAAACAAACATAGATTTGGCTAAATCAAACAATGAGGATGAAGTCCAACCGACTGCTCCATCATAATTTATTTCTAAAGGAGTCGAACTTGCAACCCCAGATCAACTTTTATAGAAGCATAACGATTAAGAAAAACTTATTTTGGTGTTTATGTCAAACCAATTAAAGCAAGATATATGTTTGTATATAAATATTTACTTAATCAATAATTAAATAATATGAAGTATTGTTTTAATTATAACTTATAAGGTTAAATTGCTTGATATGGTACAAATACCGAATGTATATTATCATAATGTTAAACTGAGCTGTATTCTGATATGTCCAGAATAGTGTTCAATTTCCAAATAAAAAGATGGTTATTGTGCACCCCAAAGTTTCCTTCCAAAATTTAGTTGGACTAGCAAAAAACTTGCTAATCAAAAGGTAAACATTTGTAATTGTGGGAAAGGCTACGCTAGCTCAATTCTTATAGTTTTAGATTGAGAGACTGGCGATTTTGGCCAATTAGCCTAACATATTAGCTGTTATAAAATAATTCTTTTATCTCAAAAATAAATTGCAACAGATACATTATCCTTTACTACCCATGATTAATAGCCATTATTATAATATTATAACTGACTTTTTATTACTATTCATACCAAATCATCTATGATTAGCTATTAATGGTTTTGAATTTGTTTGTTCAAATTATCATTATCCGTTGCTTTGAAAGTTACAAAACCGTAAGCTTTGTTTTGTAACAGTCAATTCTCATTTATTCTTTAATCTTTCAATGCTATGGATGTTGAAGCATTTCAGCAAGGACGGTTATTTTCTTATCTATAAAATTCCAAGTTCCTTTTGCTTTCAAAGAAAGAAAAAACAAAGAGTAAAAACTTCTGCTCTCTCTCTATATATTTTTTGTGCTGGGTTTTCTTTTATACAATCTTTATTGTTTCGGCTCCTAGTTATAGTAGAAGAGCTTGTTGAATCAAAGGGAATACGCCTAATAATATTTATTACGGTGTGGGCGAAATATCCTTAAGTACAGTGTTCTTGACACGCCTCAAGCTAGATCTTATTCTCCATATCCAATATTTTTTTCCAACAATCTTATGGATATATCACGTTATTATGGAAAATAACGCTGCTAATGTTGTTGTTGATGCTACTACACCCGTTGTACCTACGGTTTTTGTTGTTGTTCCATCACCAATTATCTATGCCAAACTTTTTCCTGATGTTTCGAAAATTGAGATTTTTGGTGGAGATAATTTTAAGCGCTGGCAGGAATGCGTGCATTCTATTTTGGATATGCATGAAGTTGCTTCTGCACTTACTGATCCTAAGCCAACTGAAGCAACTTCCATTCAAATGGATCAATGGTTTCATGCTAATAAAGTATGTAGATATACTATAATTTCTACTCTTTCTAACGAGTTGTTCGATGTCTATGTTTCCTACAAGGAGAACAAAAGAAATTTAGGATTCAATGATAACAATGTACATTGCTAAAGACGCTACCAAACAAAAATTTATAATTGGAAACTACTACAAGTGGGAGATAACGGAGGACAAGGACAAAACTGCACAAATCAACGAACATCACAAGCTGATTGAAGATCTCAAATCTGGAGATATCTCTCTGCCCAACATTTTGTTGCTGGTATGCTTATAGAAAAACTTCCCAAATCTTGGAGTGACTACAAACAACAATTGAAACACAAACACAAGCAGTTGTTGCTGAAGAACTTGGTCAAGCACATTATAATAGAAATACCAATCGCAAGCAAGATGTTGCTGACAAAGGAAAGAAGATTGCTATAAGAGCCAACCTTGTGGAGGACAAAAAAAGGGGCAGAATAAATCAAACAACAGGTACGATAAAAGAAATGGTTATAAGCTCAAAACCAACACTAAAACCTTCAAGAAAAAGGCAACTACTTTGTGTGTGGCAAACCTGGTCACCATGCTGCTCAATGTCGGAAAAGGGCTGGGAATGACAATCCCGCTAAGGTAACTGAAGCCAAAGCAAATGAGATAGTCGATGCAGTTGTTTCCCAAGTGAACCTTGTGGCTAATGTGAAAGATTGAGTGTTAGATTCTAGTGCCACTAGGCACATATGTGCTAACAAAAAAGACTTCGTGTCTTACACCCAAGTTGAGGAAGGAGAAGAAGTTGTATATCTTGGTGACTCAAGGACTACTCCATTTCTTAGAAAAGGCAAAGTTCTTCTCAAACTCACATCTGGCAAAACTTTGGCTTTGAATGTTGTGTTGCATGTTCCTAGTATCCGAGTCAATTTGATCTCTATGGGATTATTAGGAAAAGTGGGGATGAAGGTTTCTTTTGAATCCAATAAGGTCGTGTTGACCAAGAATAATATTTTTGTTGGCAAGGGTTATTATAACCATGGCTTGTTTGTACTCAATATTATGAATGAAAATGCTAGTTCTTCTGCTTACTCGATTGATTCTTTTAATTTATAGCATGCTAGATTAGGACATATTAGTTTATCTTATATTAAGAAAATAGATTCTGAAGGTCTCATTTCAAATATTAATTATTCAAATATTGATAAGTGTGAAGTTTGTACCGAAGCTAAAAAAATTAAGAAATCATGTGCTTTTGTTTAGAGAGTCTGAATTGTTAAGTTTAATACATACTGATTTAGGACACTTGAAACAATCTATGACCGGAAGAGAGAAAAAAATATTATGTGACTTTTATAGACGGTTTTTCTAGATATACAAAAGTTTATTTGTTGAGGAACAAAGACAAGCTTTTGATAAGTATTTAATTTATAAATCTGAAGTAGAAAATCAGTTGGATAAGAAAGTCAAAAGAGTTACATTCCGATAGAGGTGGTGAATTTATTTTGTTGAATGACTATTGTAAGAAAAAAGGCATAATTCACGAGATAACTCCGCCATATTCTTCACAACCAAATGGTGTAGCAGAAAGAAAAAATAGGACATTAAAGGAAATGATGAATAGCATGCCTGTTAGTTCTGGTGCCCGGATAATCTTTTGGGTGAAGTCATTTTATCTGCTTGTCATTTCCAAAATAGGATTCCCTATAAGAAAACGGGTAAAACTCCTTATGAGTTGTGGAAGGGATATCCACTTAACTTGAAATATTTAAAAGTATGGGGATACCTTGCTAAAGTTATGTTACCCAATCCTAAAAAGAGAAAAATAGAATTTAAAACATCTGATTGTATGTTTATTGGGTATGCTGAAAATAGTGCGGCATATAGATTTTTAGTAGTCAAAAGTGATGTGCTTGAACACAATACTATTGTTGAAACAAAAAATGCTGAAATTTTGGAAATATTTTTCTTTTAAATTTGAGAATAATTCTGATATTCCTATTATTCCAAGTGATAGAATGTCGCATGTACCAATTGACGGTAGGCTATAATCTCGTATTTTAGTCGCTTATTACACTCTAATTTACTATACTTTAATTGAGTTTGAGCTTTAATCTATAGTGTTTTGCACTAATTGCGTGTTTTATGCCTTGTAGGAGTGATGCCGAGCTATGTAGATGTTATGGAATGAATTCGAGCTATTTAAAGCTTTAAAGTCTGAGTAAAAGCCCAAGGAATTAATCCAGGATCGCGTTCGGGGATCGAGAACCACGTCTAGACTTCAAAAACGAAGCAAAAAAGCAAACTCTGAGAAAAACCCACAGCCGCGGCGTGTGGGACGGAGCGTGGCGCGCTGCGGCTGCCCATTTTTGCTGCTGGTTGATTTTGCATGCTCTCTGATAAAGTCCACTACTACCCCGCCTGGCGCGTAGATCCATGCGGTGTGCCTGTGCAATTTTTACAGAGTTATTATCCCAGTTCGTGCAAAAAAGGTATTTTCGTCTAGGGCCGACCCTACTTAATATAAATACATGTAAAAACGTTATTTTGGAGACTTTTGACAAACTTTTGACCACGGGAGAGCACACAGCCGCCGTGAAGGCCGGGTTTCATCTTTTCTTCCACCAAACTTAGTAATTTTTATGTTTCTTTGTATGATTTGTTGTTGTGCTACTATGTCTATGTGGAGCTAAACTTCACATTCTAGGGTTGTAGTTCTTTCATGACTATTATTATTCGAATATTGATCGTGATTTCTTAGTTTATCGTATTGGTTTATTTATTCAATACTGCGCTTAATTATTTGATTATTTGTCACCATTAAATACTATCTACGAATCTAGAATTGAACTCAAAGTGGAAATTCTTGATTGCACATAGGATTGAGTAGAGCAAATTCTTGAACCTGGGCATCGGGGAACGACTTCGCGGTTAGGATAGACATATACCTGATTGCCTTGCTTGGTTGATATACAGGAATTATAAATGCGTTCTTGCTAGTTCTAACTCCATAGACATATTGGCGTTAGGTTAGCTTGAATAGGCGAGTAAGAACTCGACAGATTCTTATGAGCAATATTAACCCTGTCAACTAATAAGCTAGATGAATTAGTTAGTCAATTCAATTGAAAAATACTATAGGAATGTTAGATAGCCCATAACCCTAGATAGTTTTCATCGCATTGATAACATAAAAATCTGCTATCCTTTTGTTCAGAGCTCACTATTTGTTTTTCTTTATTTTAATTAGTTTTGAATCAAATACTTCTAGGTTTAATTCTTGTTTAGATAATCAGGATAGTCTAATTTAGTTAATAGTTAATCACAAGTCCTCGTGGGTCCGATATTCGACTTTTAGTCACTTTATTACTTGACGACCGCGTATACTTGCGTGTGTGTTGGGCCGCAACAAGTTTTTAGGGCCGTTGCTGGGGACTTAGAATTAGCTATTTCTAGATTAGACATTTATTTTTTATCTATTCAAGTTTTCTTTTTAGTTTAGTTAGTTTTTTTTTTTTATTTTAGCATGGAATCTTGGAAAAAAAATTATTCGAATGATGGTTATTATTATTTTGATGATCCTTATTCATATTGTGGAGGACCCCACTGGTGGAAAAATTGTCAGAATGTTCCCGGGAGCGAGTTGTGCACACAATCTCAATCCTTTGAGTGGAATATTTATAATATGTGTGGTGGTCAAGATGGCCATTGGGATGGTTGTCCTAATTCTTTTCATCCTTCTCTGAGCTCTTATTATGATCTTTCTAACAGTGTTTGTGAGTTTGATAGGGGCAATGAAATGCATGATATGGAACCTGATACATATAATAGGAATATTTTGAGGCAAGTAGCAGAGCAACAGGATGACTCAAAAAATATATGAAAAGAATGAGGGCATCAATCACAAGAACGAAGGCCAATATGGAAAAATTGAATGAAGAGAGCGAGTTCCAGCAAGAAGACAATTTTGAAAAAGTGGAGATTTTGAGCCATATGTCGCTGGTGGAACAATCCGAAAGATTAGAAATATATGAGGCTCAACGTGAGAAAATTACAAATGAGATGAGATACTTTATAGAAGGAAGAGCCAAACTGGGACAAGAGATTGATAAATTTGACACTGCTATTCACGACTTAGAGGATCAATTGAATGCAAAGGTTGATGCGTCTAACGCCCAACAAAATAGCAATGAGTTGTGGGAAGTTGAAAAGGAGCTTATACGCCAAATTGAGGAGCTAAAAGTAGAGAGCCAATCATTCGAGCATATTTTTGTTGATGATGCCCATGTTGAGAAAAGTACACTAGAGCCATGTGAGGAAACAAATAATGTTATATATGATGACACTTGTGCATGTAAATATGAGGATTTG
This sequence comes from Nicotiana obtusifolia, assembly GCA_002018475.1. Lineage (NCBI taxonomy): Eukaryota > Viridiplantae > Streptophyta > Magnoliopsida > Solanales > Solanaceae > Nicotiana > Nicotiana obtusifolia. The sequence goes on along the minus strand of MCJB01019159.1, from coordinate 23,484 downwards.
AAGAGTAATACAATTCTAGAGTTACGGCATATTGGTCCTCATTCCATACATTTTTCAACACTATGTTTCGATGATGACATGGAAATGAGTCATCTGAGCCTTTGGAGGAGCCAATGGACGAGGAACGGGGTGCTTACATTCTTGAATTCGTCGTGCCAGAGAGATAGGATTGCATACCTCATCCGAGGCCAAGAAGTGTAGAATGCGATATTGGTTGCTTGGCCCAATTAAATTTGTCTCACCGCCTCGGGAGCATAACAGAAATCTTGAAAACAAATTAGGGGCTCAATTCATAAGTCCGAGGTGGAGGCAAAAAGTGGTTCACGTCGTGCCGCGATGTTAAATTAGGCGCTAGTTGGGAGGCAACCCAGCTTCTATGCTTTCTTTTGTTTTTATTTTTATTATATTATTTTTGTAGTGTCTGTTTTTATTTTGTAGGATTATAAGCATAGGGAGAAAAGCCATAGGAAGTGCGCAAAAGCGAGCTAGATAGTTAGGACTAAGTGTGGGGTGCCCACACAAAGGACCATGCCTAGAGGAAGTCTGAGTACCCTATGAGCCACTATTGCTTCAGCCTTTGGCCTTTCAGGAAGTTTCTTATCCACCGTCATTATTGTTTTTCTTTATTTGTGCATTGGGGACACTGCACTTCTTTAAGTGTGGGTGGGAGAATTTCTTTAGATTAGTAGTATTATATTAGTATGTTAATCTCTTGTATAAGTACCTTAAATTGTATGATCTTAACCTTGCTTAACTGCTTTGACTAGAGTGTCTTGATGAGTCCAATCCGGAGTGAGTTATGTGCCATGTGTGTGTGAGGTTTGTGTGTTATTATGTGCATTGAATTTGATGTCTAGAACTTGCCCGGTGTGTTTGCAAAGCGAAATAACAGTTTTGTTCAGTCTTGGAAGGGATATAGGTGTTTCTTTGTTGAGCCAGATATATATATATTTTACTGCCTAATTGTTATGTATCGTAGTTAACCCTTGAGCCCGTAATCTTGTTTTGTTGGCAACTACATTACATGTCTTACCCATTTGTTTGAATTAACCATCTATTTGAACCTTTACACCTCTCATGAGCACTTGAATTGTTATGAATTTTGTAAAAGTTAAAGTGTGGGATGGTTGGTTTGGCTTTTGAGTGGAACTAATAAAATAAGAAGAAAGGGTGCACTGTTTTGAAAAAGTAAGAACCACTTGAAATACATTTAAAAAAAAAAGAAAAAAATAGTTGTATTGTTGTGCAAATATTCCTCAATAAGTGGTGACTCTTGATGTAATTGTGCTTAAAGAAGTAAAGAGTTAATGTATATTAATGTGAAGGTGGAGTTATGGTTTGACATAGGTGTGAGATTTCAAAAGGTAAACTGTATGAAGTAAAGTGCTTAGGGAGGTGTAGTCACTCTTATATCTAAATGTATCATACCCGTCCCGCAACCTACATTACAACCAATTAAAGTCTTACTTGATCCTAAACTGAATGAGCTCGATTAGTAAAGTAGTACACTACGGGCAAGCCTATGGTATGTCTTTTGTGGCATATGAATGTTATTTCTGAGAATGAGTGAATTCTTTCTAGCTTGAGTTCTTAATTGTTCAGAAATTTTATATGTGTGGAACTACTCTCCTCTGTTGTGTGAGAGCACTTGATCCATGAAGGAAAGGTAATGTCATTGACCTCTACGTTAGAGTAAGTGAATGAGTTGTGAAAAATGCGTAGTGCTTGTGAGTCAAATCTTAAGGTGAAGATGTTACAATCTTGTGCTTAGTCTATTTTAAATATTCTTAGTGTGATGGGTTAGGAGAATTGTTTAAAAAAGGTCGTGCCTATATAAACTGTAGTTTGATTGCTCGAGAACGAGCAATGGTTTAAACGTGGGGTGTTGATGGTAGGCGATAATCTCGTATTTTAGTCACTTATTACACTCTAATTTACTACACTTCAATTGAGTTTGAGCTTTAACCGATAGTGTTTTGCACTAATTGCGTGTTTTATGACTTGTAAGAGTGATTCCGAGCTATGTAGATGTTATGGAACGAATTTTATCTATTTGGACCTATGAAGTCTGAGTAAAATCCCAAGGGATTACGCCGGGATCGCGTTCGGGGGTCGAGAACCACGTCAGAACTTCAAAAACAAAGCAAAAAGGCAAACTCTGAGAAAAACCCACAGCCGCAGCCTGTGGCTGCCCATTTTTGTTGCTGGTTGATTTTGCACGCTCTCTGATAAAGTCCAGTACTGCCCCACCTGGCCCGTCGCCCCATGCACGCGCCTGTGCAATTTTTACAGAGTTATTATCCCAGTTCGCACAGGAAAAGGTGTTTTCGTTTGGGGCCAACCCTACTTAGTATAAATATATGTAAAAACATTATTTTGGGGACTTTTGACAAACGTTTGACCAAAGGAGAGCACAGAGCCTCGCGGAGGCCGGGTTTTATCTTTTCTTCCACCAAACTTAGTAATTTTTATATTTTTTTGTATGATTTGTTGTTGCGCCACCATGTCTATGTGGAGCTAAACGTCACGTTCTAGGATTGTGGTTCTTTCATGACTATTGTTATTCGATTTGATTTTGATTTCTTAGTTTATCGTATTGGTTTATTTATTCAATCCTGCGCTTAATTATATGATTGCTTGATCACCAACTGATACTATGTACGACTCTAGAATTGAATTCGAAAGTGAGAATTTTAGATTGCACATAGGATTGAGTAGAGCAAGTTCTTGAACCTGGGCATCGGGGAACGAATTCACGGTTAGGATAGCCATATACCTGATTGCCTTGCTTGGTTGATGTACAAGAATTATAAATGTGTTCTTGTTAGTTCTAACTCCATAGACATATAGGCGTTAGGTTAGCTTGAATAGGCGAGTAAGAACTCGACAGATTCTTATGAGCAATATTCACCTTGTCAACCAATAAGCTAGATGAATTAGTTAGTCAATTTAATTGAAGAATACAATAGGAATGTTAGATAGCCCATAATCCTAGATCGTTTTCATCGTATTGATAACATAAAAATCTGCTATCCTTTTGTTCAAAACTCACTATTTGTTTTCTTTATTTTAATTCGTTTAGAATCAAATACTTATAGATTTAATTCTTATTTAGATAATTAGGATAGTCTAATTTAGTTAATAGTTAATTACAAGTTCTCGTGGGTTTGACATCCGACTTTTAGTCACTTTATTACTTAACGACCGTGTATACTTGCGTGTGCGTTAAGAAGAAGCAAAAGACCAAGGAAAGAAAAATCTTTTGGTAATGTGGATAATGATCCTTTGACATATTCTGAGGCAATTTGTTCGTTTGATGCATCATTTTGGAAAGAAGCTATTGGTGTAGAAATAAATTTATTTTTACAAAATAAAACTTGAATTTTTATTGATATGCCTCCGGGAGCTAAACTCATTGGTTGTAAATGGATTTTTAAGAAGAAACTCAATCTGGATGGTTCCTTTGATAAATATAAAGCTAGACTTGTTGCAAAAGGTTTTACTCAAAAGCAAAATGTTGATTATTTTGATACTTATGCTCCTGTAACTAGAATTTCCTCAATCCATGTTTTACTTGCCTTGGCTTCTATTTATAAACTTTTTATTCACCAAATGTATGTTAAAATTGTATTTTTAAATGGTGATTTGGAAGAGAAAATTTACATGGAGCAGCCTGAGGGTTGTATAGTGTCTGGCCAAGAAAACAAAGTATGTAAATTGCTAAAATCTCTGTATGGTCCAAAGCGAGCACCTAAACAGTGGCATAAAAAATTTGATCAAGTATTGATTAGTGATGATTTTTCATCAATTGAAGTAGATAAATGTGTTTATACAAAATGTGTGGATGGTAAATGTGTTATTATTTGTCTTTATGTGGATGACATGCTTATTTTTAGTTCTAATTTTGATTTGGTACATAAAACCAAAATTTTCTTGTCTTCTAATTTTGAGATGAAAGACATGGGAGAAGCTAGTGTTATTTTAGGCATGAAAATTATAAGAGATGGCAATAGCTTAATATTGACTCAAGAACATTATGTTGAAAGAATTCTTTAAAAAATTGATTGTTTTGATGTGGTACCTGTAAGCACTCCTTATGATGCTAGTAGTCAATTAAAAAAGAATAAAGGAGATATTGTACATCAAAATAAATATGCTTAATTATTGGTAGCTTAATGCATTTGATGAATTTTACTAGACCTGATATTGCATATATTGTGTGTAGATTGAGTAGATATACACTAAATCCGAATCAAGATCATTGTAATGCATTAGTAAGGGTAACGAAATATGTGCGAGGTACCATGAACTATGGTATCGAATATAGTGGATTTCCCACTGTACTAGAAGGATACAGTGATGCTAACTCGATCTCTGATTCAGATGAGATAAAATCCACTAGTGGTTACGTGTTCACCCTTGGAGGGGGTGTTGTGGCATGGAAATTAGCTAAACAAACAATAATAACTAGATCTACAATGGAGTCTGAGCTTGTAGCACTGTAATTGGCTGGCAATGAGGCCGAGTGGTTAAAGAACCTTTTGGCAAGTATTCCACTAAGAATAAAACCGACACCTTCTCAGTCGATGCATTGTGATTGCCAAGCTGCAATAGTCATTGCTAAAAATAATCCTTCAATGGGAAGAGTAGATGATGTTTAGCGTAAAGCATATATATTTCTATGTATAGAGCCTCATATTTGACTCTTGTCTCGTGAAATTGCTATGTTAAATGCAGTGATTCATATTAATTTGAAGTGTTTTTATGTGTAGGAATGAGTCCGGAGCAATTGGGGGCGAAACGCGCAAGATTTGAGCCAAAACGAACAAAACCGGACGAAGTGCGTATTTGGGCGCCACAAGCAGCGCCTGGTGCCACCTGTGGCGCTGGAGACAGAATGCAAATTGGAGGCAGCGCCCTGGTGGGCGCCTGGCGCTACCCAGGGCGCCAGTGATGCAAAGTTGTCCAATTTCTCCCGGGACAAGGTTATTTTCGGCCCTAGACCTACCCAACACGTATAAAAGGAAGACAAAACCTAATTGCTTAATTGTATGGCCAGCAGTTAGGTTCTATTTACTATCTATGCTATGCTTGGGAAAGCCGTATTTAGATTAGAGAACAGTTGAAGAGAGCATGATCTTAACCCTTATGAGGAGCGGATTTGTGGTTAGGATAGGAATATACCTAATCACCGTGCTGAATTAAATATCATGATCTTATTGTGTTCTTAATAGATTGATTTCATAGGAATATAGGCGCTAATCTATTGAGAATAGGCGAGTAGTACTTCGGGAGAACACTATGAGAACGTTTATCGATTAATTAGCAACCATGAGTGAATTATATGAAAGGGAGAGCTAATTCGAACACAATACGATTGGTAAATCGATCACAATCCTCGAATACTTGTCTCTACTGAATAAACACAATCAACTAGTTACTTGATAATTTAGTTATTACTTAGAATTGTAGTTTAGCAGAATTAAACTCTTGAACTTGAATTTAGCTTGACTGAATAACAATATTGGTGTGTTAGTGAGTAGTTGATATAAGTTCTATGGGTACGATATTTGGACTTCAAAATCCTATATTACTTGTCGGACATGTATACTAAGCTTTTATTAGTTATTTGTTCAAGTCTTACTCATCAGTTTACTTTGTTTGTGTTAACACAAGCACTTCTCTTGAATGCGGAGGACTAGAAGCGCAAACAATCTCCTTCCTTTTGATCCTGAAATTTAACGAACACTTCACAGAGTGAGGAGAGAGGTCGAAGCTAGACTAGAGTAGAAAGAGAACTGAACATCGTAGTTCAATCACAGCCAATAGAGATAGCAGGTAATGCAGAGCGTGCGGTGATAGAAGCCGTAAGGCCCAATCTTGCTAATATGACTCAGGCTATTGTGAAACCTGAGATCATAGGGCATTTTGAACTCAAACAGTACATGGTACAGCTGATTCAGTCCACAGGGCAATATGTGGGTCTATCTCGTGAAGATCTGTAGAGGCACATTCAAAATTTCTTGGAAATTACGGATACCTATTATCCGAACGTTTCCAAGGATTATGTCAGACTGACACTGTTTCCCTTTTCACTGTTGGGGGAAGCGAAGGAATGGTTGCAGAAAGAGCCCGCAAATTCAATCCACACTTGGGACGATCTAGCAAGGAAATTCTTAATCAAAATTTTTCCCCACCAAGAAGACAATGTCATTGAGGAGTCAAATTCTTGGGTTCGAACAATGGGATGGAGAGATACTTCGTCAAGCCTGGGAAAGATACAAGAAGCTGCTCAGAGATTGCCCTCATCATTGTCAGACTGATGAGGTATTGGGACACACTTTTGTTGATAGGTTAGGCCTCAAAGATGAATCTTGACTCAGCTTGTGGAGGTAGTTGCATGGCGAAACCATATAGTGAAATCCAACTCTTGCTGAATAACTTCAGTGCTAATGATCATAACTGGCAAGGAGATGGGGATTCACGCAAGGCAATTAAACAGAAAGCAGCCGGGTTGATTGAGCTTGATGACTTCTCGGGCATGAGAGCTAAGATGGCAAAATTGGCAAACCAGATGAATAGAATGACAATGCAACAGGCACAACAGAGGCAACAGGTACAATAGATGTCTCTTTGCTGCAAACTATGTGATGACAGCTATATGAGTGACATCTGCCCCATGAATCCAGAATCTATATACTATGTGGGACAGCAGAGCAGGGGTCCAATGAATCAGAATGCCCAATATGGGAACACTTATAACCCAAATTGGAGGAATCATCCCAACTTCTCATGGGGTGGAAATCAGCCGAATCTGAATCATTATAGACCCCAAGGAAATTTCAATCAACCCCAGAAGCAATCTCAACAGGTAGAAGAGAATGGGAATGAATTGTTGAAGCAGTTGGTGCTCGACAATAAACAGTTCAGGACCGAATATCAAGCCCTCACCACAACAGTAAGAAATTTGGAGCGTTAAATGGGACAGCTTGCCGGTGCTCAAAACACTAGACCAGCTGGAGCTCTTCCAAGTGACACTAAAGCAAATCCTAGGGCGGCTCTTAATGCCGTGTCGTTGAGGAATGGGAGACAACTAGAAGAAGTTCAGCCTAAAAAAAAGGAAACAGGTGATTTTTAATGAGAGGCCAACCACTATAGAATCCACATTAGAGAAAGCTAAGGAGCCAGAGAAGCCAGCTGGAGAGGCGGTGGCTGAGCAACCCTCACAATTGGTTGCAAGGCCACCACCTCCATTCCCTTAAAGATTGCCGAAATTAAGAGATAATGCCGCATATGAAAAGTTTCTTGATATCTTGAACCAGGTGCAAATTAATATTCCATTGGTTGACATCTTACAAGAAGTACCCAAATATACAAAGCACATCAAGGACATTGTGGCAAATAAAAGGAGGCTGACCAAGTTCGAGACTGTGGCACTCACTGAGAAGTGCAGTTCCAGAATTCAAGGTAAGTTCCCTCAGAAATTAAAGGATCCAGGTAGTTTCACTATCCAAATCTCGATTGGGAAACATGCTGTTGTGCGAGCTTTATGTGATCTTAGAGCAAGCATAAATTTGATGCCGCTATCGGTGTTCAGACAGTTGGGGTTGGGTGATCCATGCCCAACAACAGTTATCTTACAGTTAGCTGATCGCTCCCTTGCTCATCCTGAAGGAGTGATTGAAGATGTGCTAGTTCAAGTGGGTTCTTTCATATTCCCTGCTGATTTCATTATCTTGGACTACGAGCACGATCAGGAAGTCTCATTTATTTTGGGGCGTCCATTCTTAGCCACGGGCTGAGCTATCATTGATGTTTGCGAAAGAAAGATAACGATGAGAGTAGGTGACCGAGTAGAGGTATTCAATGTTTATAAAGCACTCAGGTTTCCAACCCACTATGAAGGATTATCCATGATCTCTGTGGTGGAGAGTGATTCCACATCATTAGTGCCCTATATAAGCACTGTAGATCCTGTTGAACGAGTACTGATTGGGGATGTGGAAAATAGTGAAGATGAAATGACGGGAGAAATTGAGCAAGTACTGGATATGTCCTGCAGTTATGTCCAGGGGCTCAGAAAATTTGAAGAATTGGAAAGGCCTGTCACTCTGACCCTTCCCAGGCCATCTATTGAGGAGGTTCCAACGCTAGAACTCAAGCCACTTACAGCCCATCTGCGATATGCTTATTTGGGGAACTCTAAGACACTGCCAGTGATTATTTCATCCAGCTTGACCAGCACTCAAGAAGAAATATTGCTCAGAGTCCTCCGCGAGTATAAAAGGCCCATTGGGTGGATTAGCTGACATCAAGGGTATTAGTCCATCATTTTGCATGCATAAAATCTTTTTAGAGGACGGATAATGCCCCAGTGTGGAGCAGCAAAGGAGATTAAATCCCATCATGAAATAGGTGTGAAAAAGGAAGTAATCAAGTTGCTCGATGCACGTATTATTATTTCCTATTTCTGATAGCAATTGGGTCAGCCCAGTTCAATGTGTGCCCAAAAAGGGAGGAACACTGTAGTTGAGAACGAGAAGAATGAGCTAATCCCCTACTCGCACTGTTACGGGATGGAGAGTCTGCATTGATTATAGAAGGCTTAACAAGGCAACTCGCAAGGACCACTTCCCACTTCCATTCATCGACCAAATGCTAGACAGGTTAGCCAGGCATGAATATTACTGCTTCCTTAATGGATACTCAGGATACAATTAGATTGTCATATGCCCAGAGGATCAGGAGAAGACTACTTTTACTTGTCCTTATGGTACCTTCGCCTTCAAGCGAATGCCGTTTGGACTTTGTAATGCACCAGCCACTTTCCAGAGGTGTATGATGGCTATTTTCACTGACATGGTGGAAAAATTCGTGGAAGTGTTTATGGATGATTTTTCAGTCTTTGGGTCCTCTTATGATGATTGCTTGAGGAATTTAAGCAAAGTGCTAACCCATTGTGAAGAAACAAATCTGGTACTGAATTGGGAAAAGTGCCATTTTATGGTACAAGAAGGCATCGTGTTGGGTCACAAAATATCCAGGACCGGCATTGAAGTTGATAAAGCGAAGGTGGAGGCGGTTGAAAAATTACCTCCACCTATATCAGTGAAGGGTGTCCGGAGTTTCTTGGGACACACGGGTTTCTATTGGCGCTTTATTAAAGATTTTTCTAAAATTGCTACTCCTTTGTGTAGGCTGCTTGAAAAAGATGTAACTTTCAAACTTGATGATGCTTGCCTCAAGGCATTTGAAGAACTTAAAAAGAAGTTGGTGACTGCTCCCATTATCGTGGCACCTAATTGGTCCTTACCATTTGGACTTATGTGTGATGCGAGTGACCTTGCTATTGGGGTAGTGCTAGGCCAGAGGAAGAACAAGGTGTTTTATTCCATCTACTATGCGAGTAAGACTCTTGATGATGCACAGCTGAATTACACCACCACGGAGAAGGAGCTGTTAGCTGTAGTGTGAGCCTTTGAGAAATTTCGGGCATACTTGGTGGGAACGGAAGTCATAGTCCATACCGATCATGCAGCAATCAGGTATTTGTTTATAAAAAAAGAATCTAAAGCTAGATTGATGCGTTGGGTTTTATTGCTGCAGGAATTTGATGTAGAAATACGAGATCGAAAGGGGACAGAGAACCAAGTAGCTGACCATCTACCACGGTTGGAAAATCACGATCACGTAGAGGAGGGTGGCCAAATTAAAGAAGTATTTCCTGATGAGCAACTTTTTGCTATAATCCATGACTCTCCCCCATGGTACGCAGATTATGTAAATTATCTTGTGAGTGGGGTACTTCCTCCCAAAATCAAATCTGAAGCTAGAAAGAGGTTTTTACATGACGTGACTTCTACTATTGGGATGACCCCTACTTATTCAAGCATTGTGCTGATCAATTGATGAGGAGATGCATTCCTGAAAAAGAGGTGGAATTAGTATTGTATGATTGTCACGCATCACCTTATGGGGGCCATTATGGAGAAGATAGAACAGTTGCAAAGGTGCTACAATCCGGTCTCTTTTGGCCGACTTTATTCAAGGATGCCCATACATTCGTTAAGAAGTGTGACCAATGTCAGAGAACGGGAAAAATCACAAGGAAGCATGAGATGCCTTTAAATAGCATTCTAGAAGTTGAGCTTTTTGATGTGTGGGGAATAGATTTTATGGGGCAATTTCCACCGTCCAGAGGAAACAAATACATTTTGCTAGCAGTTGACTACGTGTCAAAATAGGTGGAGGCAATTGCTTTGCCAACAAATAATGCCATGGTGGTAGCTGCGTTTGTGAAAAAGAACATATTCTCGAGATTTGGAACTCCACGTGCTTTAATCAGTGATGAAGGGACTCATTTTTGCAATCGATTGTTGAATAACCTTCTAGCTAAATATGGAGTTCGCCACAGAGTTGCTACAGCATATCATCCACAGACAAGTGGGCAAGTTGAGGTGTCAAACAGAGAAATCAAGCAAATATTAGAGAAGACGGTGAGTGTGAATAGGAAGGACTGGGCTGCAAAGTTGGATGATGCCCTCTGGGCGTATAGGACAGCATATAAAACGCCAATTGGAGCGTCCCCTTACAATATGGTTTATGAGAAAGCATGTCACTTACCCGTTGAATTGGAACACAAGGCATACTGGGCTATTAAGAAGCTGAACATGGACTTTGAGGCCGCAGACGAGAAAAGACTTATGCAGTTGAATGAGTTAGATGAGTTCAGGCTGCACTCTTATGAAAATGCTAAGCTATATAAAGAAAAGACAAAAAGATGGCATGACAAGCATATCAAGCCGCGTTACTTTGAGCCAGGCCAACAGGTGTTAGACTACGCTATTCCCTGGGAAGCTAAAATCGAGATGGTCAGGTTCCTTCGAGGTGGTGAGAGTCACTCCTTATGGTGCAATCGAGCTGCGAGCTTCAAATAGTGAGCGGAAATTCTTGGTGAATGGTCACAGAGTCAAGCATTATTGGGGAGGACTGATTAATCGTGAGAAGACCAAGGTTGTACTCGCTGATGAGTAAGCGAGACTCTACGTCATGCCCGACGTTAAATCAGGCGCTTATTGGGAGGCAACCCAATTTTTATCACTTTCCTAGTTTAACTTCTTAATTTATTTTTTTAGATTAGATAGAGTATTGCACTTCATTTATAGGTATAGAAATATTAGATGTAATGGTGTAGGACGTGTAAATTGGGTATATATAAGGCTCGGGGGATCGGGATGTTTATTCAAAAAAAAAAAATAGCGTGAACAGCACCCAGGCTAGCGCCCGGCGCTGCCTGGGGCGCTGCAGGCATAATGTTTCAAGACCCCCAGCGCGAGGAAGGGCGCGAGGCGCCAGCTGGGGGAGGGGGGGTCCAGGTAAGTTTTTTTATCATTTTATTTTATTTTATTCTTTACCCAACCCGAGTACCCATTTACACTAATACTAATACCCATACCCTTTCCCTAACCCACCCAAATACAAACAAACAAAAACAAAAACAACAAAAAGAAAACGCAGCTTCTCTTCTTCTGCCCGCGTCTGGTTCTTCTTCTTCTTCACGAAAATTTCTTTAATTTTTCATTCTCTCTCGCACTCCTTCGCCAGGTATGTTCTTCTTCTTCTCTTCTATTTTATTATGTGTTTTCATTAGTCGTTAACCACACTCCCATCCCCAAGACCACCAATTCCCCATAGGTTCATATTATCGTGTCCCACTCCTTCTTGTAGTTCTTATGACACATTTATGGTGGGTGTGTTGTTTGGTTGAAATTTGTGTGCTTCATGTGTATTCGGAGTAGTAGACTAGAATTCCCTCTACTTCATTCAAAATTGGGAGGGCCATCATGTTCTACTATTGTTGAAATACAAGAACACACTTCATGCCCACATTGTGTTTGTTTAAATGCCTGAGTGAAAATTTTTGTGAACTGGTGAAGTCTGAGTAACCGGATGCACTTGTGTATGCATTTGGGCTAAGTGTGGGGTGTCTAGGGATGCTTTTACAAGTTGGGGGATGTGGCTTTGATGAAGAGCATGTTCTTACACCATTGCTTTTGTATGTTATATGTTGTATGTTGTAGAATCTTGTAAGTTAGCCTAATTTAGCATACTCTAGTACTTGCGAAAGGTGCCGACCTTATGCCTTTCGTTGACCTTATTGAATATTCAGGTTTCCATGATCAATCATTATTGTGTCGCATGGGGAAGTCTTGAGTACCCATAGTTTTGAGGTGCAACACTTGTATTTATGCCTTCGGTTTTAAGTGTGGGGTCATTTGACGACTTGCATGCCAACCTAAGGCATATGTCTTGAACCTTTCTCACACTCCTGTTTACTTGTGTTGCAGGATACTATGGCTCGTGATGGCATTATCAAAGGCAAGGGCATTGGAAAATCCTCCATCACCTCTCAGGTGACCAAAAAGCGCAAATAGGGAGAAGGCTCTTCACGGCAATCCAAAGGGAAACAGGTCGCCGAGGGATCTCAGCAAGTGCCATTGAGGCCGAGGCCTCGTTTGGATTTGGTTAATGATGCTGCTATTGCTTGGCATCGAGACTTCGTGCCGGCGGGAAGGTACGTCTCTGAGATGGGGATTAATACCACAGCCTTAGAGAGGAAATTCCCGGATGTGCTTGCCAGGCTGCGAGCTCTAAGGATGGACAAGTTCTTGGAATGCCTGGGGCCTGCAAACCTGAGCATGGGTACGAGAGCTGTATGCGAACTGGAATTATCGCAGCTCCACCTCACATGTTCGAGGAAAGGATGTGCCGCTAGGCAGAGGATTTGTGCGACTATTTGGGGGTTGAGAATGCCGACCCAAGGAGACTCCAACGCTTGATCCAAAGGCCAAAATATGAGCTAATACGTCACACTCTTTGTGGCGTCAATTCTAATTCTAAGTGGCTACGGAAGCAGGGCAACATACATCTCTCCATGGTTCGTGCAGACTTCAACAACATTGCCAAGGTTTGGCAGAACTTTGTGCAGGCGAGATTAATACCGGCGGAGCACAGCAGTGATTGCACTCGCGCTAGAGTGTGTCTCATCTTTTCCTTGATGACTGGCCGACCAATTAATGTCGCTGAGATCATGCTCAGTGAGATGGCCCGCACCAGGTTTGGGAGACAGATTTGGCGGTTCTTCTTTGGCAATCTACTGACTCAATATATGATGTCTCGCGGAGTGCCAGAGTATCCCGGACATGATGAGGTGGTGGAGGCGCCGTCAGGGCTGATGGACATCACATCTGTGTTGGAAACATCGCCCAAACTCACCCCAGCTGCTTGAATGGAGCGACAGGAGAACTTTAACAGGTATATCTATAACGCTTTGAAGTTGCTCATGAGCAGGGACGGCATTACCAACGAGGTGCGTATGCATTTACGTGATGACTTGTCCAGCATGTCCAAGGAGATGTTGGGGATTGCACCTGGCAGCCCCGTTCACCCGTCGGAGGACGCCAACACTGCCCAGGGCTCAGATACTGAGGATGAAGATGGCGATGCTGCTACAGGGCCGATGACCTTGGTGCCTTTCGGATCGGATGTTGATGACACCGGCACTGATTGACAGGGAGTTTTTCTTTTCACCCTACTCCGTTTTACATTTTTACTTGCATCGAGGGCTATGCATTGTTCAAGTGTGGGGTGGGAGGAATATGTGCTGTAATCGTCTATTATGTATAAACTGGTTTTATTTATTTATTTATTTTCTTTATTTCTTTTCATTAATAGTTGTATTAGTTCTTTTAATAGTTCTAGTGTATACAGTTGAAGAATTTTTTTGAAAAAGCTCGGACTTTTCCCGACGATGGATCTCTTTCTTGAGGGATAAAGTCTGATTAAAAACACCAAAAAGATTTTATATTTTTTTAGGATAGTTAGGTAGTATTCCTTGTTTCTTTGGGCACCGGTTCTTTTCCAAGGATGTAGCTCGAACCGGGCATTTTAATTTCTTTGTAGGAGTAGTTTAGGAAGAAACTGAGTCGTTCTAAGATACTTATTGACATGGTTGATGCTGGCACATTAGGCTATGACATACATTCTGTTTTCCTGGTTATTTGATTTGAATTGTTAAGCCTAAGTAAAGTAAATAGCCTATTTTGTGATGTCTTTTCTCAGTTGTTTGACTTGTATGCCACATAGTGTAATATTGCTTATTTCTCAATTATGTGTGCTTGCTTGACTTGAGAGTTGAACAGAACCGTCTCGATTGAGTCATGTGCAATGTGTGAGTAAGGATTTGTGATTTTCTGTGCTATCCTGTGTAGTCTAGAACTTGCCCCGTGTGTTAATTGAAGCGAATTGTAAGTGGGCTAATCTAGGAGATGACGTAGGCATTTTCTTGCTTGATCATGGATGTGCTTGTCACATAAAAATAAAATTTTCCGTTGCTAGCCCCTTTGAGCCTATAGACATTTTCTTTAGCACCCACATTACAAGCTATACCTCTATTTTGTTCTTAATTTGATCTGGATTGAACCTTTACCTCCTAAGGCACTTAGTCGCTAAAAGAAGTAAGGTTAGAGATCGGGGAGTAGTTTTTGAGTGGGACCATGGAAGGGCCCGTTGGTGCACTAAAGTTGAAATCAAAGTCACTAGCCAATGAGCTTTAATGTATGGAGTGTGTGAAGAAAAGAGAAGAAAAAAAAATGATAGTGAAAGTATGTAGAAAACACTTCAAATTCTTATTGATTTGTGCTCGTGGAAATATAAAAGTGCTTAATTAAAAAAGAGGGCTATGTGTATAAGGCAAGTGAATTGGTTGAGAAGAAAAGGTGCTTGAATTGTGAATGTAGTGTATTATAGTGCTTAGGAGGGTTAGTCACTATTTCTAAATATATCTGACCCGTCCCTTAGCCTACATTACAACCTTAAAAGTCCTAATTGATCCTAGATTTGGCTAGCTTAAATTAGTATAGATCTACACTACGGGCAAGCTTATGGTACGACCACGGGATGCATATGAATTCTTTGTGAGAGTGAGCGAATTTTGTTCAATTGTGCGATGTCGTTAATCTATATTCAAAGGCATATTTGAATGTGTGGACCATCTATATTCACTCTTTTGTTTGTTGGTAAGGGCACATGATCTCATGAATGATTGGTAATGTTGTAAACTTTCTTGTTGGGTAAGTGCATGAATTGAGGGTGCTTAGTGGTTGCAAGTCGACTTTTGAGGTTGGGTGGTGACAAATAGGTTGTTGAAATGTATTGAATTGAAGTATTATACTTGGGTATGCTTAACGGGAAGAATGTGAATTTTTATATGTTCATGCTTTCATGCCGGTGTTGATCGTGGTCAAGGGTATAGCGTGTGGTTAAAAGTTTGAGTGCTCTCCTATGATATGAAGTTTGTACGTAGTTGGGAGGTTGTTAGATAGTCCCATTGCTCGAGGACGAGCAAGAGTCTAAGCGTGAGGTGTTGATGTTTAGCGTAAAGCATATATATTTCTATGTATAGAGCCTTATATTTGACTCTTGTCTCGTGAAATTGGTATATTAAATGCTGTGATTCATATTAATTTGAAGTGTTTTTATGTGTAGGAATGAGTCTGGAGCAATTGGGGGCGAAACGCGCAAGATTTGAGCCAAAACGAACAAAATCGGACGAAGTGCGTATTTGAGCGCCACAAGCAGCGCCCCTGGCGCCACCTGTGGCGCTGGAGACAAGAATGCAAACTGGAGGCAGCGCCCTGGTGGGTGCCTGGCGCTACCCAGGGCGCCAGTGACGCAAAGTTATCCAATTTCGCCCGGGACAAGGTTATTTTCGGCCCTAGACCACCCAACACGTAAAAAAGGAAGACAAAATCTAATTTTGAAGGGAGAGATGCCACTTTGGAGCAAAAACACACACGGGATCGTTCGGAAGCGAAGAATTCTCAGTTTTCTTCAATCTTTTTCTAGTATTTTCCAATTGATTCAATACTTATGGAATTTTGTGACTATATTATAAGTGGCTAAACACCCATTGTTCTGGGGTTGTGATTAGCCATGAATATTGTTGTTTAACGTTAACTTAACCTTGATTATAATTCACCAACATATGGTTGTTTCTTCAATTCTGTATTTAATTGCTTAATTGTCTGGCCAGCAATTAGGTTTTATTTACTATCTATGCTATGCTTGGGAAAGCCGTGTTTAGATTAGAGAAGAGTTGAAGAGAGCATGATCTTAACCGTTAGGGGGAGCGGATTTGTGATTAGGATAGGAATATACCTAATCACCGTACTTAATTAAATATCGTGATCTTATTGCATTCTTAATAGATTGATTTCATAGGAATATAGGCGTTAATCTATTGAGAATAGGCGAGTAGTACTTCGGGAGAAGACTATGAGAACGTTTATCGATTAATTAGCAACTATGAGTGAATTATATGAAAGGGAGAATTAATTCGAACACAATACGATTGGTAAATCGATCACAACCCTGGAATACTTGTCTCTACTGAATAAACACAATCAACTAGTTACTTGATAATTTAGTTATTACTTAGAATTGTAGTTTAGCAGAATTAAACTCTTGAACTTGAATTTAGCTTGACTGAATAACAATATTGGTGTGTTAGTGAGTAGTTGATATAAGTCCCTGTGGGTACAATATCTAGATTAGTGAGTAGTTGATATAAGTCCCTGTGGGTACGATATCTGGACTTTAAATTCCTATATTACTTGTCGGCCACATATACTTGCGCGTGCTTTTGGGAGCAACAGTAGACATATCCGATTGAGACATAATGTGATTAAGCAGCTGCTTAGAGATAGAATTATTTTCGTATATTATGTGAAGTCAGAAGTGAATTTGGCCGATCCTCTGACTAAACCTTTGGGAAGAAAATTAATCTCTGAAACATCGAGGGGAATGGAACTATTGCCAATTTGAGTTATATCAACAGTGATGGTAACCCAATCTATGTGCTTGGAGATCCCATGAAGTAGGTTCAATGAGTATAACAAGTCATTAGTTGATTAAATATGCACTATTAAATTTTGTTCGTTCGTATGGTATGTGTATATAGTGCTAGACTGCAAGAATGAGACGCTGAGTTATTAAACCTTTAATCTAATCCATAGCCTTTTATAGGTCGTGTATTGTGCTGCAGAGTGCACTTGATGGATGGACATATATGAGTGTGGAGTGGGGTCGCTCCTATGCAATTTATAGCAAAAACTTTCTAGAGCACTTATGAAAATCAGGCGTGCGTATGGCCTATTAGCGCAAAACTGTGACAAACAACAAAGTGTGTGTGGGTATAATGTGATAGATAAAACACTAAACTTACAAAAGAATTCTTGGTTCATAGAAGTTCTAAACCTCACCATTTGTTCTGTAAGTTTAATCTTATTTTATCTAGGTCTAGTTCATAGTCCAAGTGACATCAGATTCGACGCATTATGCTCATTTGTGAAAACCCAGCGAAACTTCTTATTTCGTTCTATTCATTAAAATTATTTTTGAGATATGTAGGGGATTGTTAGAAAATAATTCTTTTATCCGAAAAATAAATTGCAACGGATACATTATCCTTTACTACCCATGATTAATAGCCATTATTATAATATTATAACTGACTTTTTATTAGTATTCATACCAAATCATCTATGATTAGCTATTAATGGTTTGAATTTGTTTGTTCAAATTATTATTATCCGTTGCTTTGAAAGTTACAAAACCGTAAGCTTTGTTTTGTAACAGTCAATTCTCATTTATTCTTTAATCTTTTAATGCTATGGATGTTGGAGCATTTCAGCAAGGATGGTTATTTTCTTATCTATAAAATCCCAAGTTCCTTTTGGTTTCAAAGAGGAAAAAAAAAAAAGAAGCTAAAGAGTAAAAACTTCTGCTCTCTCTATATATATCTTTTGTACTGAGTTTTCTTTTATATAATCTTTGTTGTTTCTACTTCTAATTATACTAGAAGAGCTTGTTGAATTCTGGAAAAACGCCTAATAATATTTATTACGGTATAACCAAAATATTATCCCTAACACGCCTCAAGCTAAATCTTATTCTCCATATCTAATATATTTTCCAACATTAGCATGGTCCAATCCAGTTTGGCTTCAACTCACTTCTAAACATAGATTTTCCAAATTGCCCCGAGGCAAGATTTCATAAGCCAGCGAAATGGGTGGTGGGTGCGGGCAGCTAAGCATGGGTGAAATTTGGGGGAAAAACAAATTTGTGAGACTGACGTATATTTGTGTATTTTCTTTATATATATATATATATATATCCCATTTTTATATCCATGTTTCTTTCATGTATCTCTTAGATATACATGAAATTGGTGAATCCATTAAGAATATTTGTGTGTGACATATAATGATATCACGATAATACACAAGTGATATAAGTTGTCGCAATAACATTTTCAAGTCGATTTCAGCTTTGAATTTTGACTTGAACCAAAATCATCTTTAATCTTTAATCTTTCTCAAATAGTCTTTCTATGTGTTCCCGGTGAATTCCAACACCTGTGAGAAGTACTTTTATATGAAAAAGTTGAATCAATCTTGGAAATGAATTATGTCGAAAATTGGGCTTTTCAGCCACTTACTATTTTTTCGACGACAAAAGACTAACTTGAGATTTTCATGCGTTTATTGAGGGGTTGTTGTAAAAGAGAACTAGAGTAGGTTGAGAAAAATATGAAAAGAGAAACAAAGTTGTAGGAATTTCTTGTTGCCAAATATTTTTTGGGCTATAGATGTTACCGTCAATTGTTGGCTAAGCGTCTGCCGGTAGTTTTTAAAGGCTATAATTATATCTCTATCTATATCTATTTATTTATATTTATTTTATATTATATTAAAAGCACGAAAATCCTATCGAAATGTCATTCATTTTTTTTACCCTTCATAAGTGCATTATATGTTAGATATAGTTGTAATTATAATAACTATTTTTGGGGGGAGGGGGAGAAAAATAAAATTGCCGTGTACTTACTTAGAGTTTACGTTGTTTGGGATTCTTTGGTTTTAGCTTTAGGATTCTTAAGATTAGCTTCTTCTTTTTTTTTAAATTATGGTATTATTCTTTCGTTGTCCACTTTTGTGCTGGTCCATTGTTCCTTTTGTGTCTATCTAGGATTCAATTTCCATTATCTCTTTGGCGTAGGTTTATGATAGGTTTAGGATTCAATATAGTCTTACTTTATTGATCGTAGGCTTAGGATTTTTAATTACCAGTTACTATTTTGTGTCTTTACTTTGTTTAGGTTTTGAATTTAATTTAGATTTTTAGAATTTTAGAACCAAAAAGAAGCTGGTCTTTTTTTTTTTTATTATTATTATTTTATAAAAGAAATCATTATTCTATATTCTTTATCATAGGATATTTATAATATCGATATCCGCATATGACAATTTAGTTGTGACTTGAGGTAAAAATTTTATCCTGTATTATTTTGTTGATATTATGTTAATAATGATTGTTCGTCTATTATCATAGTTGAATGATTGCATCAAACCAGTCAGTTTTTTTTCAAAGATTTTCCCCTCTAATCTATTTCAATTTGCCTTTGCAAATAGCTACATGATTGTTCCTCGAATCTTCTCCTTATAATGTACAATATTTTTTTTAGAGTTGTTGCTTAATAATTTACTTTGTCTTAAAAACAAAGTGATTTTGTTCTTTAGTGTCTAAACATATACGTTTGTTCGTGTATTATTGATAATTGATAAATAACTCTACTCGAAAATTTGTCAATTATAATTTTTATTTATAATGTCTCATATATGATTACTGGTTTAAAATTGACTCATTTACGAATGTTGTACAGATTATTTAGCTCGATTCATCACATAAAATTGGTTAGGCATCATATCAATTGAATATTTTACTAATTTAAAATTATTTTCACTCTGTGGTTGTTATGCCAGCTCAAGTAGTACATATTTGGTAAAGAAAAAAAATTAGATTTGATTATCTTTTTTAATCGACTATATTATACATATCATAATTTTGAATTTTGGTTATTAAAGAATAGCCTTTGACAATTGGCGTCCTTGCATCTAACCAAAATTTTGATAGTTTTTATTAATTCAAGTAAATAATTCTCCTTATCGATCTCATAAATAATACTTTATAAAATCTTTTTATTGTGGAGTAATTTATTATGTTCTGAAAGTTATATAACTTTATTGTGTCAACTATGATTTTTCTTTTATTCTTTGAGCTTTGAGATTGAGATATTCCGTAATATTGACATACAAGAAATATGATTTTTTGTGACGACTTTTTGCAGTGACATATATAGTTGCCACATGAAGTAAGGGTTTTGTGGCGACTTCAAAAGGTTGCCACAATAGTGATAGTTTCAGCGGCGGCCCTTATAGTCGCTACAGAAAATCGCATATATAGATTCTGACACTTGTAGATGATGAGGTAATATTATTTTTGTTTTTGTATTTTATTCAATATTTTTCGCATTATATTTAGTCACGATATTAAATTATAGTAAATTTTTTTACTGAGACTAAAATTTCAAGCTATATTTTTCACTGGTCAAGTTAATATGTAGAAGTAACATTTAGAATAAGGCAACATCTGTTACATCATAAATGATCACATAAATAATCGTAATCTCTAATTTTCAGTTAATGCACAGAAAATTTAAGATTGTGTTATGTAAATTTTATATACTATAGTCAAGAAATGAAACAATCAATTTTTCACTAATAGAACAATTTCATTTCGTTCGTAGAGGTAGTCTACCCAATGGAATAATATTTGGTAATTTCTTCAAATTTCATTGATTAATCTTACATTATGAATACTATTCTATTCCTATTTGCTATATAATTCTTAGTAGTAATTATTTACATAGTTAGCCAAGTAGAAGCAACAATTATCAGTTTCATAATTTTATAATTTTTTCGTTAATTTTTATTTTATAACTCAAATATAAATTTTAAAATAATGTTATGTGATCTTTAAAAAAAACAATTCCTTGAGTCGAGGTTTACGTGCGTGTCCTGACACTAGTTTATTATAAATATGAATACAATATTAGTAGATGAAAATATCCCTATAATAATAATTGACTTTACCTACATGTTGGACAAAATTGTAACTTTTGAAACATATTCCTAATATGAATTTGCATAGAACTGAAATACCAATCAATTAGTGTCCTCTACCTATCGCGGCAAAAATTAAATTATTTCGACGACCCGGCTAGTCATCTCGTGAGTTACCGCTCCGTTTTCTTCATTTTCCGTCTCATTATGCTTCGTTATCCATGTTCTATATGATCGAGTTGAGTAATTTGCGTTTGGAGTGGGTTTGGTAAGAAATGAAATACTTAGTCTCTTTTAAGAAGGTTTAAGTTGGAAAAGTCAACCGGATGTTGACTTATGAGTTAGAGGGCTCGGATGTGAATTCCGACGATTCGATTAGTTTTGGGAGATAATTTATGACTTATGAGTGTGATCGGAATTGGTTTTGGAGGTCCCGTGTAGAATTAGGCTTGAATTGGTGAAGTTAGTATTTTGGCGATTTCCGGTTGTTAGGCTAGATTTTGATCCGAGGGTCGGAATGGAATTCCGAGAGTTGCTATAGCTTCGTATGGTGATTTCGGACTTAGGCGTATGTCCGGATTTGAAATTGGAAGTCCGTAGGACAATTCAACGCATTTTGGCGAATGTTGGAAAATAGAAGATTTTTGGAAAGTTTGACCGAAGGGTTGACTTTTTGATATCGGGGTCGGAATTCAGTTTTGAAAAAGTTCATAGGTCCGTTATGTCATTTATGAATTGTGTGCAAAATTTGAGGTCAATCGGACTCGATTTGATAGGTTTCGGCATCGAATGTAGAAGTTGGAATTTATTAGTTTCATTAGGCTTGAATTGAGGTATGATTCGTGTTTTTAACATTGTTGGATGTGATTTAAGGCCTCGACTAAGTCCGTAATATATTTTAGGACTTTTTGGTATATCCGGACGGGGTCTCGAATGGCTCGGGTGAGTTTTGGGTGGTTAAACGGACTATTTCATCTTTGGAAAAGATGAAAAAATCTGCAGAAAATTGCAGAAAATTTCAGAAAAAAACTGATGCGTGTAGTCCTGTTTGGAAGCTCATATTTTGCAATCTATAAGGAATCAGAAATATTGCAAAACATGAAAGTTGTAGTCCTTTGAATCTAGTTTCCAGAATGATAAAGCATTCATCATTTGGACATATATACAGAAAGTTACAATAGGTCGAAGTTGGCTGGTGGAGCAGTTTTGACAGAACTTCTCGATGCACTTTAGAAACTCATATCTCGGAATATATAAAGAGTTATGTAGTGTACAACCTATCAAATGAAAGATCTTCGAGTCTAGTTTCTAAATCTTCAAAGCGTTGCTCATTCGGATATTTCCACAAGGAGTTATGACCGTTTTAATAGAAGGTATACAGCAAGGGAAAAAAATGATAAGAGGATGTAAAACCTGCACAACGCAAGGTACAACTCCATGAAGCCTGGGCAGAATGTTTTAAGCCCTATTTTGTCCGATTTTGGGTATAGTTTCACTGATAGTTTTTCATTTTTGGAGGTTCTTGAAAGAAATTAACGAGGGATTCAAGGAGAATCGATTGGAGGTAAGAATTTTGGACCTAAAACTCGTTTATATTGTGAATCCACCTAGAAAATCATTGAAGTCTTGTTAAAAATGGAAGAAATAGGGCTTGGAATTTTGAAATTTTAATTGGGTATTTGGAGGACCATTTGGGGCCGGATTTGAGAACTTTTGATATGTACGAACTCGTGGGGAGATAAGGAACCCGTTGATGTGAGAATTTTTGAACTTCGAGAAGTGGGCCCAGGGCTCGGGTTTTGCTAATTTCGGGATTTCTTGGTATTTTTGATTATTTTTGCTTGGGTTTTGTTCCCTCAACATATTGTGACATATTTGTTCTGAATTTGGATAGATTTGATGCACGTGAAGGCCAATTTGAAAGGCTAAGGCGTCGTGGGCTAAGGATTTAGCCGGTTTGAGGTGAGTAATGTTTGTAAATTGAGGGTTTGAAACCCCGGATTGCACATCGTAATGCTGTATTGAGCTGAGGCACATGCTCGATGATGAGCATGGGGTCGTTTACTATTGGGGATTAGGGCTTTGTCCATCCCGATTTATGATTTTATTACATATTTGATTGAAACCTGTTTGATATCATCATGATTTGGGCTGCTTGCCATATTTTGGGCTTCTTGCCGGTTATGTGAACCCTTCAGGGGTATTTATCACTGTTACTGAAATCATATTTGGGCTTCGTGCCGGTTATGTAAACCCTTC
Source organism: Nicotiana obtusifolia (assembly GCA_002018475.1). NCBI lineage: Eukaryota > Viridiplantae > Streptophyta > Magnoliopsida > Solanales > Solanaceae > Nicotiana > Nicotiana obtusifolia. Next base: position 199 of record MCJB01019159.1, on the reverse strand, counting down.
AGGGGTATTTGTCACTGATTTGAATCATTATTTGAACTCAGTTTTGAAAATTAAATGATGTTTTCAAATGATTTTTTTAATGGATCGGGTGGCACGCCACCACAGAATTTGATTTTAATGGATCGGGTGGCACGCCGCCACGGGATTTGATTTTAATGGATCGGGTGACACGCCGCCACGGGAATTGATTTTAATGGAT